>ML423242.1:0-20290 GCA_005239525.1 Nicotiana knightiana | reverse complement strand
TTCTTGCCTTTAAATTTTCGATGTAAACCCTCCTATGTTCAAAATTCAATGAAATGAAATCAAGATTTCATCGTCTACTATTTCTCTCTGATTTTTGTCTACTTTTCTTATTTTTTTCAGTCCTAATAATGCGACTTTAAAAAACATGACATGCTTGCGGACTCCCTGCTTGGATCCTAATACGTCGTCTAGCCTCGAAATAATGAATCAAGAACTGGAATACGACTAAGAAGAGGTTTTCAGGTAAATAAATCGAGAATTAGAACAATTCGAGAATAAGCCTAAGCCGAATTTAAACGAAACAGAACCTGTTAACTTGGGCAGTGAAGAAGAGATTCGAGAAACCATGATAAGCATCCATGCGGATGAAAATACTAAAGACGCCTTGATTCAACTCCTATTAGAATTCAAGGACGTATTTTCTTGGTCCTACGAAGACATGCCCGGATTAAGTATGGACTTGGTGGTGCACAAATTACCCACCTACCCTGATCATCCACCAATCCAACAAAACCAGAGAAAGTTCAAAACGGACATGAGTGATAAAATCAAAGAAGAAGTCGCTAAACAACTAAAGGCTGGAGTAATCCGAGTGGTCCAATATACCACCTGGATAGCCAATGTGGTCCTGGTGCCTAAAAAGGACGGAAATGTCCGAGTATGTGTCGACTACGGAGATCTGAATAAAGCCAGTCCCAAAGATAATTTTCCGCTGCCAAATATACACATCTTAGTGGACAATTGTGCCAAACATGAGGTGCAGTCTTTTGTCGATTGCTATGCCGGATATCACCAGGTGTTGATGGATGAAGAACATACAGAAAAGACAGCCTTCACTACACCCCGGGGAACATACTGTTACCGAGTTATGCCGTTTGGTTTAAAAAATGCTGGGGCTACTTATATGAGGGCCATGACTGCCATATTTCACGACATGATGTATCAGGAGATTGAGGTATATGTGGATGATGTGATCGTTAAATCCAGGACCTAAAACGACCATGTGCAACACTTGAGTAAATTCTTCGAACGCCTGCGCAAGTATAATTTGAAGTTGAACCCAGCCAAATGCGCTTTCGGAGTTCCATCCGGAAAATTACTGGGATTTATAGTCAGTCGACGGGGCATCGAGCTGGATCCGACAAAGATAAAATCCATCCGGGACCTCCCGCCCCCGAGAACCAAGAAGGAAGTTATGAGTCTGTTGGGTAGGTTGAACTACATCAGCCGGTTCATCGCTCAGTTGACCTCAACATGTGAGCCTATATTCAAGCTATTGAAAAAATATGCGACCATCGAGTGGACAGACGAATGCCAGGGTGCTTTTGACAAGATCAAAGAATATCTATCAAACCCACCGGTGTTAATCCGACCGGAACCAGGTAGAACCTGCATTATAATTGTTGTTATTGACTTGTCATAGGTTGGTTATTCTGTTATTGATGTGTTAGAGTCGATAGGCTTGAAATCGAATGGTTGTAGTGAGAGTTCAGCCATTTAGCCTTTAAAGATAGCCTTATAATGGGAAAAGTCAACAAAGAGTTGACTTATTGGTAAACGACCCTTGAATGCGGAGTTTACGGTTCGGATAGCTTCGTTAAGTGATTTGGGACTTAGGAATGTGTTCGAAATAATTTTGTGATGCCCGATGTAGAATTAGGCTTGAATTGGCGAAAGTTAGTTTTGGCGATTTTCGGTCGGCAGTGGAAAATAGGACATCAGGGTCAGAATGGAATTCCAATAGTGCGAACAGGTTCGTAATGTCATTTTGGATGTGTCTGCAAAATTTCAGGTCATTCAGAGTTGTTTTGGATAGTTTCGGCATCGTTGATGGATTTTAGAAAATTGAGTGTTCTTAGGTTTGAATCCGATGTAATTTTGTGTTTTGATGTTATTTTTTGTGTTTTGAGAGTGCAACAAAGCTTGAATGATGTTATGTGACGTGTTAGTATGTTTGGTTGAGGTCCCGAGGGGCTCGGGATTGATTTCGGATGGTTAACGGGAAGTTCAGAGTTGGAAGTTGCAGTAAAAAGCTGCTGGTGTGGAATCACAGTGATTTCCCCACGTGCGGAAGTTTGGCCGCAGGTGCGGGTCCGCAGGAGCGAAAGAAGGCTCTGCAGGGGCGAGATTTGTCCAGCCAGGGAAAAGTCGCAGATGCGGATAGGGGGCTGCACCTACGAAGTCGTAGGTGCAGAATGTGAGTCGCAGGTGCGGAGTCAGGTCGTGTAAGGAAAAGTCGCAGGTGCCGTTAGTGGGACCGCAGGTGCGAAACCCCTGGGCAGAAAGTATAAAATAAACCCTCCGGAACTTAAACCCTTTTTACACCATTTTTGTACGGACAGAGAGATTTGGGGGCGATTTTTGAAGAGGGAAATCAGTGTTCTTCATAGAGGTAAGTGTTTTGGACATTTATGGATGATTAGAGAACATAACGTCAGTCTTAAATTCACGAAAATCAGTAGAAAAGGTGGTTTAGGACTTGAGATTATGAGACCTTTAGGGATTGGTTTGAGGGGTCAAACGAACTCCGATTTTAGCGTTCTTTATATGTAAGGACTCGTGAAATGATGAAGAACAGTTTTGTATACAAATTTGTGAGTTTCAGGACGCGTGCCCGGGGGTCGAGTTTTGACCAATTTCGGGTTTTTGTGCTAAATTTGATATTTTTCGATTGGAATTTATTCCCTAAGCATAAATTGATGATAAAAATCTGAACTTGATAGATTTGGAGCCTTCGGAAATTGATTCGAGAGGAAAGCGTGTTGTGGAATAGTTCCGGGATAGTTTTGACGTAAGTAATGTCTCTAAATCCTGTTCTGAGGGTATGAAACCCCAGACTATGCACCCTTTCACGGGTTCTGGAATTCAAAGGTTGAAACTTTGGAAATATATTTTCTATTTAGGAGACTATTGAGTTTCTAAACCAATTTTTAAGCCTATGCTTAATAGTATTGATATATTTTGATATGATTTGGGCTGTAAGCCATGTTTGGTGCCTAGTGCCGATCTGTTTACCTCTTGCGGGCTATTTTCACTGTGTTTCCTCACTTGGTATGTTATGATTTTCACTCAGTCTTTTCTTGATAATTGTTTTGGACACTCAGAGTATTTTGAAACTATTTCTTGAAAATGAAACACTGTTTTTGGGTTGAGAACCCGGTATATTTATGGCCTGAAAGGCAAGTTGAGAGTGTTTGACTGAGTGAGGCTGCAGGGCCTATATTATGAGTGATTTATGCCATGATGTGGCTTGTTATAGCGCTTGGGCTGTAGGAGCCCCTCTGGAGTTTGTACACACCCCCAGTGAGCGCAGGTAGCTAATGAGTAATTTCTGCGGGGCTTATGCTGAGTGATTGTGAGGATGCCTGATGGGTTGATACTGAGTGACTGTGAGGATTCCTGATGGGCTGTTACTGAGTGACTGTGAGGATGCCTGATGGGCTCATATTAAGTAATGGTGAGGATGCCTGATGGGCAATGGTTACGATAAATGATTTTAGCTTGAGGGGCAGTTTTATGAAGAATTTTTACTAAGTTTTTGAACTATGTTTACTTTGTTTTCAAACTGGTGTTACTGAGAATTTTACTGAGATATACTGATATTAAACTTGTTTCAAAGCATTTTCTGGAAACTGATTTCGAACTTATTATTTGATTATTACTACATGGTGACTTGGTATTTTACTGGTTTTGTGAAATTGTGTGTCAGTACTGTGTGGTTTGGAATTCTCAGACTGTGATTTATTTTCATTACTACTGAGTTGGTGTAATCATCATTACTCCCCATGCCTCTGTGCACAGATTCAGGTGACGGTCTGGAGCAGTAGCTGTCCTTGCTCGTAGTAGCAGGTTCAGGGGATTTCGAGGTAGCTGCCCAGCGTCCACCGCTTCTCCATTTCCCTTCGAATTGTGGCAGAATCTGAAACCGATGATGATGATTGGGTAAAACCCGGCTGGAGCAGTTGAGTCTGATTGATGAGAAAAGATTGGCAGCAATATGTCATGGTCAATTGTATTATAAGAGAATGGCAAGAGCATACAACAAGAAGGTGCGTCCCCAGAAATTTGAAGCAGTCCAGCTAGTATTGAAACGCATCCTTCCACATCAAGCTGAAGCTAAAGGCAAGTTCACCCCAAACTGGCAGGGCCCGTTATTTGTGGCTAGAGTGTTTCCCAATGGGGCTTTGTATTTGACAAATATAGAAGGCAAACATGTATATATGTCTATCAATTCTGATGCAGTCAAGAGATACTATTTATGGTTTCTTTGTTTGTCTTCAATTATGTTTTTTGCATTTGGCATTGTTTCAAAGATTGGAATGACAAAGGTATTTTGTTCTGCTATCCAAAATTTTTTATCCTTTGTTACCCTTTTTTGAGCCTTATTTATTTTCTTTCGTGCCCCTCTTTTGGAATCAGAGTTAAAATAAAAAATAATAAAGAAAAAAAAAAGAAAATAAAAAAGAAAAAGAAAAAAAAGAAAAAGAAAAGAAGAAAAAGAAAAAGAAAAAGAAGTAACTAAAGCAAAACCATGTTTGAACTACGTTCGACATGATTCCTTTAAGGATACGTCGTCAGCCTTACTCAGAGGTTCAGTTCCACAAAAATAAAATCCAAGGAAATTCCCCAGATTCAAAGAACTGGGGCAGAAGTTTTAGCTTTGCAAAGAATCTTATTCCAAAAGTTGTAAATTTGAACCCCTTTCATTTTTTAAATTACTTTGAGCCTTCATGCCACCTTTTTCTTTCTAAACCTGTCCAAAAGCCTACATTACAGTCCGAAGAAAGACCTTCCGATCAATTTTTGAGAATGCCTAGTCAAGCAAGATAAAGGTATCAGGGGCAACCTTTTGCTCATGGACACAAGGAAATTGGATAAAATGAGAGAGTATTATTGGTGAAAACTCTCGCGGGCACCGTAGGGCGATGGTGAGTTGAGAAAAATTTAAAATGAGAGAGTCTTATTGGTGAAGACCCTCACGGGCACCGTAGGGCGACGGTGAGTTGAGAAAAATTTGAAATGAGAGAGTCTTGTGGGTGAAAACCCTCGCGGGCACCGTAAGACGATGGTGAGCTGAGGGATGGATAAATGAGAGAGGTTTGCTTGTGAAAACCCTTCGGGGCACTACGAGTCGAATGAGGTTCATGACTTTACAGAGGGTTTGGATTTTGAAAGTCTCAATCTTGAGGTATGAAGACGTGGCATGAGCTGAAATATGATTGGTTGGATGGAATAGGCTGATCAATCCGAAGTGCATGTCATGATCATTGGAGCCAGATGCTTCACTCATATAAGTCTCTTCTCCACTTTTCTCCAAATAGTCATCTTTGTTCAAAAAAATTTCGTCCTTATTCCTAATTCACGAAGTCACTTCTCTTCGTTTCTTTTGGATTTATTTTTTCTAAGTCCATGTCAAGTGAGTCTCTATTAAGCAAGCATGAAAGGATTTCAAAGCCTATTACCTGTTTTTTGATTGTAAGGGAATGTTCGGCCAAATCACATCACAGGTAACATGATTCCGAATAAGCAATAAGGTGATAACTGAAGTTTGGGTGATAGGGTGATTCGGAAATTCAAAGAAATACATAGGTATAACAATTGTCTGAATAAAGAGGCCATATAACAAGTTGAGTGTAAGGATTCAGATTCAGAGGGTTTCTGTGGTCGATGTTCAGACAAAACGTTAAACGATTCTTTGTTAGCTGAAGCAGCTAATCAGAATGAAGCGTGGTAGAGGTAGAAGCAGATACCTTTAGCAAGGATGCCATAAACTAACCACCACATTTTTAACTGACGAAATTTTCGTTGAGTGAAACAGCGACAAGAAATTTTGTTTGCTGAGTAGGGATACTCCATGAGGAAAGCATGTTCCAGACAAGTTCAGTTTTAGTTTTTAGTACCCTCCTAGATAATGGGATTTAATTTTAAGTTTCAGGACCCTCCTGGATAATGGGATTTAATTTTAAGTTTCAGGACACTCTTGGATAATGGGATTTAATTTTATGTTCCAGGACCATCGTGGATAATGGGACTTAATATTAAGTTTTCAGGTCCCTCCTGGATAATGGGATTTGATTTCAAATTTTCAGGACCCTCCTGGATAATGGGATTCAACTAACACTCATGAATGTTCCTGGTGCAAACTGGGTGTAACGACCCGGCCGGTCATTCCGAGAGTTTAGCCCAGTTTCCCTCATTTCTGCTTCATTCTTGTATGATTCAAATCTTTTATGTTGCATTGCGTTGATGGGTTCGGGTTCGGAGTGGTTGTGGAGAGGAATGAGACACTTAGTCTTTTAAGTTGGTGATTTAGTTAAAAAAGTCAACCGAAAGTTGACTTATAGGAAAATGATCTCGGAATGTAGTTTTATGTGGCTCGGATAGCTTCATTAGGTGATTTGGGACTTAGGAGTGTGCTCAGAGTTCCAGAGTAGATTTAGGCTTGAATTGGCGAAAATTGATTTTTGGCGATTTGCGATAGGCATTGGAAAATAGCTATCAGGGTCGGAATGGAACTCTGGAAATTGGGATAGGTTCGTATATTAATTTGGATGTGTGTGCAAAATTTTAGGGTATTCGGACGTGGTTTGAGTGGTTTCGACATCGTTGGCGAATTTCGGAAGTCTAGAAATCCTTAGGCTTGAGTTACAGATTTATATGGTGTTTTGATGTTGTTTTGGGTGTTCTGAGGGTTCGACTAAGTTTGGGTGATCATATATGACTTGTGGGTGCCATTGGTTGAGGTACCGAAGGCCTCAGGATGAGTTCGGATGGTTGAAGGATGATTTTTTGGCATTAGAGTTTGCTGGTGTGATTCTGTTATGTGATTCCGCAGATGCGAACGGGTGGACGTGGGTGCGGATTAGTCGTCGCAGGTGCGGCGTTTGGGCTGGTTGAGGTTCATCGCATATGCGAAGATGTTACCGCTCGCATGTGCGACTGTTTGGGCGAAGGTCTGGAAAAAGGGAAAATTAATAGGAGGCGCAGATGCGCACCTGGGACCGCAGGTACGATAAAGAGGCCACAGATGTGGCAATCGCTGGGCAGGTCATATAAATAGATGCCTTTGCGAATTTTTGGCTTATTTCATCGATTTTTCATGCGGGTTGGAGCTTGTGGGAGAAATTTGAAGAGATAATTCAAGGGAATTTCGTGGAGGTAAGATTCTTGGACATAAAACTCATTTCTATGGTGATATTTGACTACTTAAACATGAAATTTATGGGAATTAGTGGTTAAAATTGGGGGTTTAGGGCTTGAAATTGGAGTGTTTAAATTGGGGATTTGAGGGGGCCATTTTAGGTCCGATTTTGATGATTTTGGTATGTATAGACTCGTGAGAGGATAAGGGTTCTATTTTTGTAACTTTTTATCGGAATCTGAGTCATGGGCCCGGGGGTCGGGTTTGGCCAATTTCGAGATTTTTGATGTAAATTGATTATTTTCGAGTGGGCTTTGTTCCTTCAGCATATTTTGATGATATGAATCTGTTTTTGAATAGATTTGAGGCATGTTGAGGACGAGTTGAGTGGCAAGGGAATCGCGGAGTATATTTTCATCTGGTTTGAGCTAAGTAATGATTTTAAATCTTGTCCCGAGGGTATGAAACCCCAGACTTCGCATTGTATCACTATTTTGGAGTGGTCACATGCTAGATGTTGAGTGTGTGGCATACACCGTTGGGAGATTTTGACTTGGTCCGTCCCGTAGCAACTGATAAGGTGCGTATTTGATTTCAAATCATATGATACTTTATGTTTTAAGGAATATTACTATGTTTTGGGCTCAATGTCGTATTCGGGCCTCGCACCAAGTGTTTGGACCCCTTGGAGGCTTTTTACTACTATTTTCTCACTTTTTTGATTTGAAAGTTACACTCAGTCATGATTTTACCTGATTACTATTTAATTGAGTTTCAGTAGTCCACTTTGATGCATATGAAAGATTTTTTGGGACAAGTTCCCTATTTTTACTGATAGCCCGAGTGAATTTTGAGAGGTTTCTGACTGAGTGAGGCCGAGGGTCTATGTTGTGAGTATATTTTGGGATCGGGCTGCGCGCCGCAGCATGTTACACTATTTATGACATATGAGAGGCTGAGAGCCTGAGTGATTATGCCACGAGATGTCTTGTTATAGCAATTGGGCTGTAGGAGCCCCTCCGGAGTTTGTACACCCCCAGTGAGCGCAGGTACCTACTAAGTGCGAGTGCCGAGTGCCGAGTGATTGGGAGGCATGAGTGACTGTGATGTTGCCGAGGGGCTAATTCCGAGTGATTGTGAGGCATACTGAGTGACTGATTCCGAGTGATTTATGCCCGAGAGCCTATTGATGATTTCTGTCATTTTTACACTAAATTCTTCTTGAATTTCTACTGAAACTATTGAAAAGTACAACTTCAAAGGATTTTTACTGAAATCGGCTTTAACCGTTATGAATTGTTGTATCTACAATTTTAAAAGAAGAACTGTAATTATTGTGGATTGATGACTTGTTTTTATGTTATTCGTATTTCTCATACTTTATTTACTCTCATTACTACTGAGTTGGCATACTCACATTACTCCCTGCACCTTGTGTGCAGATCCAGGTGCTCGAGCGGAGCGAGCTGTTTACCTGTCTTAGGGACTCTTGGAGATTTTGCGAGGTAGCCGCACGCGTCCACAACCCTGCTTTCTCCTTATTACTATTGTAGTAGTTGCATCTCCTAGACTTATCTTGTATTAGAGATACTGTGTCAGACTTGTAAACTTTCTTTAAATGCTTGTGACCATTGACTCCGGGATTTTGGGTTGTACTTGTTATTCGGCATATGTTAGTCTGTCTAAAAATGCCTAAATGAAACTTTTATAAATTGTCGGTTTAGAAATGATATAAATGAAAAGTTCTTTATGTTTTTGGAAATTGATTTGGCTGGCCTAGTATAATGATAGGCGCCATCACTGCTATGGTAGTTTTGGGGTCGGGATAAGTTGGTATCAGAGCTTAGGATTACATAGGACTCACCAGTCATGAGCAGGTTCATTAGAGACTTGCCGTTTGGTACGGAGACGTCTGTACTTGTCTTCGAGAGGCTGCAGGACCCTTAGGAAAAATCTCGCATTTCTTGAATTCTGGTCGTGTGAATCTATGTATTCTGGCAACTAAACTTCTATTATTTCATTATCTCACAGATGGTGAGGACACGCACTACCGGGCATGGCGATCAGTCACCAGTGGGATCCATGGGGGTCGAGGCCGCGGTCGAGGCCATGGTAAGGGTAGAGGTGCAGCCTTCGCAGCTGCCGGGGTAGTACCCATAGACCCGCCTGTTGTTCCAAACCAGGTCCCAGTCGTAGATGTTCCAGTGGGACAAGCTCAGGCACCATTTGTGCCTATTGTTATTCCGGGTCTTCAGGAGACCTTGGCCCAAATTCTAACCGCATGCACTAGTTTTGCTCAGGCGGTCGCTATTTCTACTTCAGCCGCTACTTCTCAGGCCGAGGGAGGCACTCAGACTCCAGCTGCCCGTACACCTGAGCAGGTTATTTAGGGATGTTGACCCAAGTCACTGCATGGTTTTGAAGATTGACAAATGCCTACCCAGTTGAACAAGGTCCATCAGGGCAAACATCTCGAACGAACCAATCGGCACAAGAATCGTACATGCACATGAGATAAACATGATCTGTGAATTATCCATGAACTAAGAGGTTGTCTCCTAATGCGAAAAGGCTGCAAATTGATAAAAGGTTATAGTTCGAGTTCAACAAGGACAGAAACAAAGGAAGGAAGTTGTGATAAACACAAACCCTTCCACTAAGGAAGAATTGCATTAGAACTAAATAAGAACATCTCAAATTCTGGCTATATAATGTTGAAGTATTTCTATTGAAGAATCATTCGCACAAAGACATAATTGAAGCAAGAACTGAAAGCAAAATTACCAGAGAAATTTTTCAAGCCGAATCCTTGTGCGACACAAAGGCTACTGACCAGCTAGAAGAACCAGTTCCATATGTTTGTCTTTGAGTCTAGTTGGTTGTAGTAGGTGATTTAATATTATATCTTTCACCTTTATTAGAAGCAATTGTAATAGGTACACACTGTTCAAGTTAGAATTAACCTGAAGCTTGTCACAATTAGCTAGAGGCTAGTTTGCTACAAAGGGATTAGAGTTAGTCCTACGTTTACAAAAGAGTTTATTTTGTAAATGATGTTTGGCTCAGAGTTGTAGTGAAGAGTTTGGGAAAATTCTACTGAGGAGTAGGTCGTGGTTTTTTTCACCTTTTGAGCCATGTGTTTTCCACGTAAAAATCTCTGTGTTTTTACTTTACTTCATTTATTATTCCGCACCAGTAGAAGTTGGAACACCAAGAAGAACCAGGTTCTTCTATTGAGACAGTACTCGAAAATTAGACACCACACAAATCACCCCCCTCTCTTGTGTGGTATTGAAGTATAAAACATCAATTGGTATCAGAGCGGGTTATCCTTGAAAAGGTTAAAACCTTGGAAAAGATCAAAATGAGTGCACCACCTGGAAACTGGGAGGGTCAATAAACTACAAGGCCACCACTCTTCAATGGCCAGTATTACTCTTGGTGGAAGAACATGATGAAGGACCACCTGATTGGAGAAGACTATGAACTCTGGGACATAGTCACTGATGGTCCTCTAGCTACCATGAAGAAGACTTCTTAAGGTGTAGATGTACCAAAGACTAGAGCTGACTGCATTGCTGAGGATCTGGAGAAATTTGAGAAGAATGCAAAGGCCAAGAAGTGGCTAGTGTGTGGACTAGGTCCAGACGAGTATAGAAGAATCCAAAGTTGCACCACTGCCAAAGAAATTTGGGATACCTTGCAAGTAGCCCATGCAGGAACACCTCAGGTAAAAAGATCAAGAGGTACTCTTCTATGCTCACAGTATGAAAACTTCACTATGAAAGAAGGAGAGACAATCCAAGAGATGTACAAAAGGTTCACAACTTTGACAAATGAACTTTAGTATCTTGGTAGAGTCATTCTTGAAGAGGACAGGGTAGAGAAGATCCTGACAAGGGTATTACCAATCTCCTGGGAAAGCAAAATCAATGCTATCTAGGAATCCAAGAATATGGAAACCCTCAGATTGGATGAACTAATTGAAAACTTTACTGCATATGAACTTAGAAGGCAGACAATGAAGATGGATAGTCCAAAGAAGGAGAGGAGTCTAGCACTGAGAATAACTGAGGGAGCAATATTGAGGAAGATGAGATGACCATGATTACCAAAAAATTCAGAAACTTTCTAATAAGGAAGAAGGGCATCTCTAGAGGAGGAAATTACAACAAAGCAAAAGCTCCAGAAAGGCCAACCAACGAGGGATGCTACAAGTGTGGAAAAACTGACCACCTTATCAAGAACTGTCCTAAGTGGGAAGTGGAATGGAAAAAGGAGAGATATGAAAGAAGGAACTGGTCCAACCCAAGAAAACCACAACAAAAGCTATGGTTGCTGCTTGGGGGGAAAGTTCAGATGAAGAATCAGAAGATGGTGAGAATGAAGATCAGGCGCTCATGGCAATTGGAGAATCCGATGAGGAATCACATGAAGAACCAGAGGTAAATATCTCCCGCATTAAAAATATAATAAAATTCCTATCTAAGGAAAAACTCTTTGAGTTGCTACTTGATTTCATGGATGATTTCGAAGAAACAACCAAAGAGACGGAACAACTCTCTAAAGAATGTGAAATGATAAAAGCAAAATGCATGAACCTGAAAATCAGAGTAAGTGAAGCTGAAAAGAAAAACATTGTCTTGTTGAACCAGGTTCATCCACTTGAAACTGAGATTCTAGAACTAAAATCTGAAAACTTAAAGCTAAAGCTAGGATCCAGTAAAAAGGTTGTTGATCATTCTCATATCATGTTAGAAGAAAATGTGGGAAAACAAACAGATAAGATGTATGCCAAGGATGAACAGATAAGAACACTTAAAGAAGAACTTGGCAAAGTCAAGCATGAATTAGATCGAGCTTGTAAATGGAATAAATCTTCTGATGCCTTGACATGGCTTCAAGAGAATCATAGTAGCAACCGGAGAGGGATTGGCTTTGGGAGTCAATTGCCCAAGTGGGATCCCAAAAGCAAGTATCTCACTCTCCCTGAGAATAGAATCTGCACCCACTGTGGTAACACTGACCACTATAAAATTGAGTGTACTGCAAAAGAGCAGGCTAGTCGAAGAAATAAGAGTTTTGTTAAAAAGAAAAACTGGCTACCAAATTGTGCCAGAAAAAGCTTGATTCATCCATTCTCTCATAGAAAAGGACCAAAACTAGTTTGGGTTCTTAAAACTACCCCTGATTTCTTTTTGTAAGTTCAAGTGAGAGGAGGAAGCCAAATTTGGTATTTAGATAGTGGCTGCTCAAAGCATATGACAGGGAACAGGGAACAGTTCCTTTCACTTGAAAGCCTCAAAGAAGGAAATGTCTCCTTTGAAAATGGAAAGAAAGGTGAAATTATTGGGGTTGGTAAACTAGGTAAGGATGACACACGTTCCATTGAACATGTGTACCTGATAGATGGCTTGAAATATAGCCTGATCAGCGTGTTACAACTGTGTGATAGAGATAACCTGGTTGCCTTTACTTCCACAAAACGTTTCGTGATTAACCTGCTTACTAACAAAATTTTTTTGCAGGGAAAAAGAATGAAAAACATCTGTTTCATAGACTTGTCCACACTGTCTGAAAATGAATTCACTTGCCTAAGTGTGTTGGACAGTGATCACCTCCTGTGGCACAAAAAATTTGGTCACGCAAGTCTAAATCAGATAAACAAACTAGTCTCTAAAGACTTAGTGATAGGCTTCCTAACATTAAGTTCAAGGAAGACAAAGTTTGTGAGGCATGTGCAATGGGGAAGTAGGTAAGATCTTCTTTCAAAAGTAAGAAAATGGTCAGTACCACCAGGACGTTGGAACTAATTCATATGGACCAATGTGGTCCTATGAGAACTCTAAGTAGAGGTGGTAAGAAATATGTAATGGTGCTAGTTGATGACTATTCAAGGTTCACTTGGACCTTATTTCTGACATCTAAGGATGCAACATTTGATATATTTACCTCATTTGTTAAGAAAACTCAAAATCAGTTAGGAAATCAACTAGCATCAATAAGATCTAATCATGGTACTGAATTTGAGAATGAAAAGTTTGCTGAGTTCTATGATAAACATGGTATCAATCACAATTTTTCTGCCCCTAGAACCCCGCAATGGGGTTGTTGAAAGAAAGAATATAACTCTTAAAAATATGGCAAGAACCATGCTTCTTTCTAGCAAACTACGCCATAGCTTCTGGGCAGACCAACATATCCCACCTTAGGGCTTTCGGATGCAAGTTCTTTGTGCACAATAATGGCAAAGATTCCCTAGGAAAATTTGATCCCAGAAGTGATGAGGGAGTATTATTGGGATATTCATTACATAGCAAGGCTTATAAAGTGTATAATAAAAGAAATATGTGTGTAGAAGAGAGTGTACATGTTGTCTTTGATGAAACTAACACTCTTGCTGAGAGACAGGAACCAGAAGATGAGGAGCTTGGACTGGTGAGAAGCAGTGAAAATATTGAAGCAAATATGGAAGATGGAACAAGTGATGGACCAGGTCCAACTACCCCAAGCAACATGATAGGGGGAACTCAACATGTGAACCTTGGCCCTGATCATGTTCCACAACAACACGACACCATGGAACTATCTAGAAGTGAACTGTTGGTTCTCAAACCACACAGATATCAGAGTTCTCACCCTCTTGAGAACATCATAACAGATCTGACATCTGGAATTAAAATAAGATCCTCTTTGAAAAATCTGTGTGCGTTTGATGCCTTTCTATCCTTGATTGAATCAAAGAACATTGGTGAAGCCCTACAGGATGCTGACTGGGTAAATGCCATGCAAGAAGAGCTAACACAATTTGAAAGAAGTCTAGTGTGGCACTTGGTACCCAGACCACTAGACAAATCAGTGATTAGCACAAAGTGGATCTTCAGGAACAAGCTCAATGAGGATGGAACTGTTACAAGAAACAAGGCTAGACTGGTTGTTCAAGGATACAGTCAAGAAGAGGGAGTTGACTATGATGAGACCTTTGCCCTTGTGGCAAGACTGGATGCAATCAGATTTCTTATAGTATTTGCTACACACATGGAATTCAGTCTCCATCAGATGGATGTTAAGAGTTCTTTCCTCAATGGCTATCTAAAAGAAGATGTATTTTTCAAACAGCCTCCAGGTTTTGAAAGCAAGGAGTTACCTGACCATGTATACAAACTTGACAAGGCTCTTTATGGTCTCAAACAAGCACCAAGAGCATGGTATGAGCGTCTATCAAAGTTCCTTCTAGAACATGGATACAAACAAGGTAAAATTGATAGCACCTTGTTCTTAAAGGAAAAGGGTAAAGAACTTCTGGGTTGTGCAAATATATGTGGATGATATCATACTTGGGGCGACTTCTGAAAAATTGAGTAAGGAATTTTCTATACTTATGGGGAGTGAGTTTGAGATGAGTATGATGGGTGAGCTAAACTTCTTCTTAGGCTTGCAAATCAAGCAAAACTCAAATGGAACAATGATCCATCAACAAAAGTATGTGAAAGAATTGCTCAAGAAATTTAAAATGGAAGACTCAAAGGAAATAGACACCCCCATAGCCACAACTACAAAATAGATATGGATGAATCTGGTTCATCCGTTGATCAAAAGAAATACAGAAGGATGATTGGGTCTCTACGATATCTCACTGCCAGCAGACCTGATATTGTGTTCAGCGTAGGACTGTGTGCTAGGTTTCAAGCAAATCCAAAGGAGTCCCACCTAACTGCAGTGAAGAGAATTTTGAGATATCTGAAAGGCACCATTGATTTGTGCCTTTGGTATCCTAAAGGTAGTAATTTCGACCTTGTAGGATATGCTGATGCTGATTATGCAGGTTTCCTGGTTGACAGGAAAAGTACTTCAGGCATGGCTCACTTTTTGGGCTCTTGCCTTGTGTCTTGGGCCACCAAGAAACAAAATTTAGTAGCCTTGTCTACTGCTGAGGCTGAATATGTGGTTGCAGCCTCATGCTGTGCTCAGTTGTTATGGATCAAGAAATAACTCATGGACTTTTGTATAGAGGTTGGATGCATTCTTATTTTCTGTGACAACACTAATGCAATTAGTATGACAAAGAACCCGGTTCATCATAAAAGAACTAAGCACATAGATGTTAAACACCATTTCCTAAGGGATAANTGTGCTCAGTTGCTATGGATCAAGCAACAACTCATGGACTTTGGTATAGAGGTTGGATGCATTCCTATTTTCTGTGACAACACTAGTGCAATTAGTATGACGAAGAACCCGGTTCATCATAAAAGAACTAAGCACATAGATGTTAAACACCATTTCCTAAGGGATAACTATGAAAAAGGAATGATCTCAATCGAATTTTTTCTACTGACCAACAAATTGCAAGTATCTTTACTAAAGCACTAAGTAGGGAGCATTTTGAGAGAAATCGGCTTGAATTAGGGATGATTAAGATCACATAATTGAAAAAAACAAAAATTGGAAAAAAAACAATTTTTGGCTAGAAACACTAACATAGATAATCAACCAGACTAATCATTGCTCAGTATCATGACTTTACTGCCATACTCTCTTGCCATGTATTAATATGATTCCCTAGTTGCTAATGATGCTTTTCTGTCATTGTAAATTGAGGCAAATTAAATACTTTAACACGATTAACCCGGTTCATCCCTGCTGGTTCATCTGACTGACAAGGTACGTGCTCATCTCCATACAATTATTGAATTAATTACAGTCACACATGAGCAGGACTCTATCTATATTTGGTTCATTTCAAATTCTTTGTACTTATCCCTAAATGAACCCGTTCCAAGAAGTCCCATCGCTACTTAATTAGCCTAGATTTAGGGGATGCTTAACTGTCTAATCAATGACACTCCTACATATATTAGACTCCAACTTGATTAAATATTCTGCCCGTTGTATAATTCATAGCCACATCTTATAAAAGGGACATCATTACTTCCTCTCTTCATAACATCATAAGTTGAACCAAGTTCTACCAAAACTGATCGTCTCTTTTCTTCCAAAATTATTCATAACAATGTCTTCACCACCCCCTGCTTCATCTTCCTACACAAACCTTGATCATGGGAAAGAAAATTCCAGTTCTAAATCTCCTTCAGTTTACAGTTCAAACTCACCAAACAGATCTTCATCCCCCCAAAACCCTCCAGTTCTTGAACCCACTCCTGAACCCACACCTAACCCTACTCATGCCCCCAGGGCACGAACAGTAAAACTTTTTGCTAGAAAATTAGTTGCTTCTGGCTCTCGTGCAAGATTCTTGGAGGAAATTCTTAAAGCCAGCGAGGTTCATGAGTCTGAATCTTCAAGTGAATCCTTCAAATCTACTAATGAAGATGAATCACCAGGTTCATCCAGTTCTGAGCAAGGTAATCTTGAAGTTGAATCTGAAACTGCTACTACTGAAAACATGTTTGTGTTGGTTGAGTCAGTTGTTGATGTAGAAGTGCCGGATAGGCAAAGAAAACTGGGGAAAAATCTTGAGAGAGAGAGAGAAAAGGAGGTTCTATAAGGGGATCTGGGGAGGACGGTGCCACGTTTGCTATTTGTGGCCCCGCTCCTGTGATTAATGAAGAAGGAGTCACAAATTTAGGGGGAAGTGTTGCTGGGGAAGCATCAACAAGCTTAAAGAGCCTACAAAAATCAACAGATGAACCTGGTTCATCTATCAAGGAGACATTGGCTAATAAGCTGAGGAAGCTGGGGGATTCCTACAATCCCAAGAGGAAAAGAACTTCAAAATCAAAGAAGGTTACTACCCCAATTACACCAAAGAAAAGAAAAGTTTCTATATCCGCTGATGCTCCTGCCCCAAAGGTTCGTGCTACAAGAAGTGTTGTTCGACAAGGAGAAGAGGAGTTAGAAAGGGCTCTGAGAGAGAGCAAGAAAAAAAAAAGATGGCTAGTGAAAGGCAAAGGTAGGATAACCTAGTGAGGCTGTTATTGTTGATGATGAGATGATGGACCTGGTCCATCATGAGGAGCAGCCAGCTCCAGTTGTGGTTGAGACACCCACACCCAATAAGGCTAAGGCTTCTTCAAAGAAGTCAGCTTCTGTGGCTGCCACACCCTCAAGCACCGCTAAAAGGACTAGGTCCAAGGACAAGAAAGTGAAGGTTGTTGAAGAAGAAGAAAAAGAAGAAAGAGAATGGAGTGGAGGAGAAGAGGAAATATCTGGTGAGAAATCTGACAAACTCACCATGTTTGGCAAGCGTACTATTCTTAAAGGAAAGCTGGTGAGAGATCTGGAAGAATCAGGAATGATCTTTTTGATGAATGCACTGGATGTGCAGGGATGGAAGGACATGGTCCTTCACCTGGAAGGAAGGCTGGCAAGGAATGAACTGGTGGAGTTTATGGCCAATTCAAGTGTGAAGGATGGCAGGGTAACCACCACAGTCAAGGGGATTCAGATCACATTTGATGCAAAGGAGCTGGGAGAGATTCCGAATATCCCTGCTGAGGGCTATGATGATTACACTAGGAAAAGATGGCCCAGTCTCGATGGAATGGCCTCAACTCCCAATATCACTAGATTCTTTTGTGAAAATGAGAAGGAACTTGAGCCCAGGCCAGTTTTCAAAAGTGAAATGAAGCCCCAGAATAAGCTATTCTTCGAATTTGTGATCAAGTTTCTGCTGCCAAGACAAGAGCATAGGCACATCGCCAGTTACATTGACTTAACGCTTATGGAGTGCCTGTACAGGGGAAGGCAGATTAACTAGCCAACTTTCATCATTCAGCTCTTGGAAAGAGTTGTAAATGGAACCAAAGCACACGTTATTCCTTATGGCTTTATTCTGACGGCTGTGCTTTACCACTTCGAGGTTCCTGTGAAAAAAGTTGAGATGGCTATTGCTAAGGATTATTTTGGGAAGAACACTTTGCTGACATGTGATTATATTGTCAATGTTCCTAAGGATGAACCTGGTTCATATAGGAAGAAGCCAGTCAATAGCAAAGTCAGTTCATTGGTGCAGGAAGGAGAGATAAAGGATACAGAGATCCTTCGATTGAAATCTCGCATTCATGAGGTTGAAGCTGAGCGGGATACTCTCAGATCTGAACTAGCCAAGGAGAAGGAGAAAAATGAAGGTGTTATTCAACAAATGCTTTCTCTCTTTCAAACCATGACCCTAACCTCATCTGCCCCTTCCGTACCTTAGGAATTTCAGAGCCACCAAAAACCCCTCATTGCCCAATTCGGATTTTGTTCTGTTTTTGTTTTTTGTTGTTTTTGCTCATGGTAGTGACTGCTTTAGTTTTTTTGTATGGTGCTTGAATTGCGTTCTAATCAATGAATTTTGCTATTTTTGTTATTGACTTGTCTCGGTTTCTTAGATAGCTTACATGNACAACTCTGGTAAGTTTATCATTTTGCAACTTTTCGATGATGCCAAAAGGGGGAAGATATATACTTTTTCAAAATTTCAAAAAGTTGTGATATTTATAACCTAATGAACCTGGTCTCTCCATGATAAATGCGTAAAACCATACAAAGTTTTTGAAGTTTATACAGGGTTGAGCACAGAGTTTCCCATCATCAAAAATGGGGAATTTGTTGACCCAAGTCACTGCATGATTTTGAAGATTGACAAATTCCTACCCAGTTGAACCAGGTCCATCAGGGCAAAGATCTCGAACGAACAAATCGGCACAAGAACCATACATGCACAGGAGATAAACATGATCTGTGAATTATCCATGAACTAAGAGGTTGTCTCATAATGCGAAAAGTTTTCAAATTGATAAGAGGTTAGAGTTGGAGTTCAGCAAGGACATAAACAAAGGAAGGAAGTTGAGATAAGCACAAACTCTTCCACCAAGGAAGAGTTGCATTATAACTAAACAAGAACATCTCAACTTCTGACGCTATATAATGTTGAAGTATTTATACTGAAGAATCCTTCGCACAAAGACAAAATTGAAGAAAGAATTGAAAGCAAATTTACCAAAGATATTTTGCAATCAGAATCCTTGTGCGACACAAAGGCTACTGACCAGCTAGAAGAACCAGTTACATCTGTTTGTCTTTGAGTCTAGTTGGTTGTAGTAATATTGTATCTTTCAGCTTTATTAGAAGCAATTGTAATAGGTACACACTGTTCAAGTTAGAGTTAACTTGAAGCTTGTCGCAATTAGCTAGAGGCTAGTTTGCTACAAAGGGATTAGAGTTAGTCCTAGTCTTACAAAAGAGTTTATTTTGTAAATGTTGTTTGGTTCAGAGTTGTAGTGAAGAGTTTGGAAAAATCCTACTGAGGATTAGGTCGTGGTTTTTTTCACCTTTTGAGCCATGTGTTTTCCACGTAAAAATCTCTATGTTTTTACTTTACTGCGTTTAATATACCGCACCAATAGAAGTTGGAAGACTAAGAAGAACCAGGTTCTTCTATTGAGACAGTACTCGAAAATTGGACACCACAAAAATCACCCCCTCTTGTGTGGTATTAAAGTATAAAACATCAAGGGGCTTCAGACATCAGAGGCAGTTCCAGCTCAGACGGTTGCACCGGCCCGGATTTTGTGGTTCCAGCTATGGTTGACGATTAGAAACGCAGGTTGGAGAGATTTGGGAGACTTCGGCCTCCAACTTTTAGTGGTGCTGAGGGCGAGGATGCGCAGGATTTACTAGACAAGTGTCAGAGGATGCTTCGTACAACAGGGGTATTGGAGACCAGTGGGGTCTTGTTTACTACCCTCCAATTCTCAGGAGCTGCATTTACCTGGTGGGAGGCTTATGAGAGGCGTAGGATCGTTGGTGCAGCGCCCCTTACTTGGCAGTATTTCTCCACTCTCTTCTTAAAGAAGTATGTTCCATAGTCCCGTAGAGAGGAGCTGCGCAGGCAGTTTGAGCAGCTGCGTCAAGGTGATGTGACAGTGTCGCAGTACGAGATAAGGTTTTCTGAGCTTTCCCATCATGTTATTTGGTTGGTCCCTACAGAGAGAGATTGGATCAGGAGATTCATGGATGGCCTCGCATATCAGCTTCGTATTATTATGACTAGAGAGAGGGTATAGGGTGCTACTTTTGAGCAGGTTGTTGATATTACCCGAGAGATTGAGTCAGTTCATTGCCAGGAGCGAGATGAGATGGAGGCCAAGAGGCATCAAGGATCTGGTAGTTTTGGTGGTGTTCTTTCTGGGGGGTGGGGGG
>ML423241.1:1257-48044 GCA_005239525.1 Nicotiana knightiana | reverse complement strand
CATGGAAGAAGGTCACAAATTAAGGAATGACTCTTAAGTCATTCCATGTATAGGTGTCTATCTTGGGACAATTAGAATAATCAAGATTTAATATCAAATCTTGTCCATTCAGTTTGGATAAAAGAAGAACCAAAGACGTTAGAAGTTCTAAAGCAAGACACATATTCCATTCTTCCTAGTTCAAGATATTTCAAAGAACAAAAGCCTAATTCATTCAAAACACTTCAAAGAAACAGAAGTTTATTTTCGTTCAAAAAACTTCAAAAAAAAACAGAAGCTTAGCTAGCTCAAATTGCTTCAAAAATCAGAAACTTAATTTGTTCGAGATTCAAGAACATAAGCAAAATTCAATCCAATTTTTGAGGTTCTAAGTCCAATCCACGAAGGTCTCGAACGGAAATTGTTAGAATCGTAGCAACGTAAAATTTTGCGGTTCCAAAAGAATACGGTGCAATCTTCAAGAATATTATACGGATTTTTTCCTACTCCAGGTATGTTAAGGCCATCCCTTCTTTCTTTTGGCATGGTCCAGATTATACAGAGGAAACGAGCAAACACACAGCTTTCATAAATTACTCTATTCATAGAAATACTAGGGGTGTCTATATTCATGATTCCCCATGTGAATTATTATTATCTTCTGTTCATGGGTCTTAAAATAATACGCAGTTGAAAAAGTTTATCGAGAAAGAATATTGAGATTATTACGTATTTTTTTATTCATTTCACTCATTTATTGTAACGACCCGGTCGGTCGTTCCGTGAGATTAGCACTGTTTCCCCTGTTTCTACTTTATCATATGTTTCTTAGCCTATTTATGTTGTGTTGGGTCGGTTGGTTCGGGTTCGAAGTGGTCGTGGTGAGAACAGAGATACTTAGTCTATTAAATTACCTTAATGGTTGAAAAAGTCAACTAGGAGTTGACTTATTGGTAAACAACCTCGGAATGTGGATTTTATGGCTCGGATAGCTTTGTTAGGTGAATTGGGACTTAGGAGTGTGTTTGGAATGAAGTTTTGATGTCCGATATAGAATTAGGCTTGAATTGGCGAAAGTTAGTTTTTGGCGATTTTCGGTCGGCAGTGGAAACCAGGCTATCGGGGTTGGAATGGAATTTCGACAGTTGGAGCAGGTTCATAATGTCATTTTGGATATGTGTGCAAAATTTCAGGTCAATCGGAAGTGGTTTGGTTGGTTTCGGCATCATTGGCGAAATTTAGAAATTTCAAAGTTCATAGGCTTGAATTTAATGTAATTTTGGTGTTTTGTGTTGTTTTGGTGTTACGAAGGCTCGAATAAGTTTGAATGATGTTATGGGGTATGTTGGTAGGATTGTTTGAGGTCACGGGGGCCTCGGGTGTATTTCGGATGCTCGAACGGGCACTTTTGGTCTTTAGGAGATTGCTAGTCTTCTGGTGTTTTAGCAGCAGTGATTTCTTCACTGTGATCACATGGATTCATCCGCGATCGCGTAAAGTAAAGGATTGGGGCAGGAAATTTTTTCTATGCGACCGCGTAATAAGGATTGTGATCGCATAGGTTGGGCAGGTGAAGCAGTGCGATCGCGTGGCCCTTTGTGCGGTCGCATAGAGGTTCTGAGGCGCGTGTGTGGGATGGATATTTGTTCTGTGCGATCACATATGTTGGTATGCGAACGCGTAGAGTGGTCTGGGCGGTGCATCACGATCGCGTGGATGGAGTCTCGATCGCACTGAAAGGAATATTAGTGGTGGGCAGAATGTTTTAAAGGGCCATTTTTGCGAGATTAGTTCATTTTTCCTCCATTATTGAACGAGTTGGGAGCTCTTTGAGAGGGTTTGAAGAGGAAATCAAAGGGAATCACTTGGATGTAAGGTTTCAACTTCATAACTCGTTTCTATGTTATTTTCTAAGTAATTAAATCGAAAATTTGTTTAATTTAAACCCAAAATTTGGGGAGGTTAAGTGCATGGAATTGGAAATTTCTTTTGAGGATTTGAGTGGGCAATTACTGTCCGATTTTTGTGTTTTTGGTATGTATAGAATCGTGGAAGGATGAGGATTCTAGTGATGTAAATTTTATAGAATTCTGAGATGTGGGATATGGGCTCGGGTTTGGCCAAATTTCGAAAATTTTGTCTAAATTGATAATTTTCGATTGGGTTTTGTTCCTTTAGCACATATTGATGATGTTAATCTGGTTTTGGTTAGATTCGGAATATTTAGGAGCCAATTCGAGGGGCAAGAGAATCACGGAGTAGCTTTTGGGCTGTTTTGAGGTAAGTAACGATTGTAACTCTAAACCTGAGGGTATGACACCCCGGTAATTGATATTGTTTTGGTAAATGAGGTGACACACATGCTAGGTGAAGAGCGTGGTGGGGGCGTGCACCGACAGGGATTGTGACCTGCTCTATCCCGTAGCGACTTTTAAGCCGTGTATTCGATTTGAACCCTTCTGATATCCTGTACTTTCAGAAGTTTGTACTTGCTTATGGGATATGAGCCATGTTTGGGGCCTTGTGCCGACCTGTTTAGACCCTCGGAGGTAATTTTACACTATTCTACCACTATCATGATAGAACATCTGTGAACTCATTTATGTTTACCACTTGTTGTTATTTTCATTGTTATCACACTGCTTTGAATCTCTGAGAAGTATTTTTGGGATGATTCCCATGAGTTGAGATAAATTGCCCGAGTGGCTTGTGAGGATGACTGAGTTAGGCCAAGAGCCAAGTATGTGAGGATAGTTATGGGAAGGGCTGCACGCCGCAGCAATATATATGTTATATATTACATATGGGTCGGGCTACACGCCGCAGCAATATAGATTATATATATATATGTTATATATGGATTGGGATGCACGCCGCAGCAATATATGTTATATATGGATCGGGTTGCACGCCGCAGCAATGTACATATTGGATCAGGTTACACGCCAGAGTAGATATAGCTCTTGGGCTGAAGGAGCCCCTCCAGGAGTCTATACACCCCCAGTGAGCACAGTCCACTATTATATAGATCGGGCTGCACGCCGCAGCATATGTTATAAGGATCGGGTTGCACGCCGCAAAAGTATATATATATATACATACATGTAGTGGAGCGGGCTGCCCGCCGTAGCAGTTGTGTGTAGTCATGGTACTTGCTGAGTACGAGTGTGTAAGTGAGAGCATGAAATACTGATAGTGGAGTCACGAGTGACTGAGAGGCTTGCCCGAGAGGCTTTATTGTGAGTGATATTGTGCTCGAGGGGCTTATATTTTATGAAAATGCTATTTTCACTCTTCTTTACACTGAGCCTCTGATAATAATAAATTTTGGATAAATGTTTTTATACGAGAATTTTAAATGGAAACCGAAGTTTTATGAAATATTTGGAATTGTAGATTCCTGACTTGATTTATTCATTTCCATTGTTATTCATTATATGGATTTAAATGCTCGTCACTACACTCAAGTTTTTAGTTACTTTGATTACTTACTGAGTTAGTACTCACGTTACTCCCTGCACCTATGTGTACAGATCCAGGTATCAGATCATCTCACTAGTTGATTTTTGGACGAGCTTGGAGTTGTTCGAGGATCGAGGTAGCTACTCAGCGTTCCCATCTCACCTATTTTCCTTCCCTTAGATCATAGTTTTTTTTGGTCTTTTATACGTCAGACTTTTGTTGTAGCAAGTCACTATATCGTACATTGTATTTACAGTCTTAGATGCTCATGACAGTTGACTCCAGGTTTTAGGGAAGTGTATAAATTGTTCATCTCATTTTGCTATTTTAAAATATGTAAATTTTTTGAAATTATGAATTTTTATGATAGTTTGAAATGGTTGGCTAGTCTAGTTCCATGATAGGCGTCATCACAACCGGTTTAGGATTTAGAGTCGTGACAAGTTGGTATAAGAGCCTAGGTTACATAAGACCAACGGTCATGAGCAGGTTTAGTAGAGTCTCCTAGATCAGTACAGAGACGTCTGTACTTATCTTCGAGGGGCTCCAGAACCCTTAGGAACAATCTCATTTTTCTTGAATTATGTCGTGCCATTTGGTTGATTCTGGAAATCTGAACTTCTGTTGTTTCATTCTCTCACAGATGGTGAGGACTCGCACCACCGATCAGGGCGATCAACCACCAGCTAGACTAGCGAGGGGTCAAGGTCGTGGTAGAGGTAGGGTCCAGCCCGTGCGGCAAGCAGGGCAGTATCAGTTGATCCCTCTACTATTCAGGATCAGGTTCCTGCCGCAGATGCTCCAGCGGGACAGGCTCAGGCACCGGCAGTGCCTATTGTTTTTTTGGGTCTTCAGAATACCTTGACTCAGATCTTGACTGTGTGTACCACCCTTGCTCAGGAAGTTGCCGCTACTTCTCAGGCTGAGGGAGGTAGTCAGACTCTAGTTGCCCGGACACCTGAGCAAGTTACTCAGGGCCATCAGACACCGGGGGTGGTTCCAGCCCAGCCGGTCACTCCAGTTCAGGACTTCGTGGTTCCAGTTATGACAGATGATGAGTAGCGTAGGCTGGAGAGTTTTAGTAGACTTCAGCCTCAAACATTCAGTGGTGATGAGGGCGAGGATGCCCAGGGTTTTCTGGATAAGTGTCAGAGGATGTTGCGTATTATCGAGATTTTGGAGACCAGTGGGGTCTCATTTGCTACTTTTTAGCTTTCTGGTGCTGCTTTCACTTGGTGGGAGTCTTTTGAGAGGCGTATGCCTGTTGGTTCAGCACCCCTCACCTGGCAGCAGTTCTCCACTATCTTCTTGAAGAAATATGTACCCCAATCTGATAGGGAGGAGCAGCGCAGGCATTTTGAGCAGCTGTGTCAAGGGAGCTATCAGTGATGCGGTATGAGATGCAATTTTCGGAGTTAGATCGTCATGCCACTGAGTTGGTCCCTACTGATAGGGAGAGGATTAGGTGGTTCGTGGATGGCCTCACTTATCAGCTCCGCCTTTTTATGACTTGGGAGAGAGTGTCAGGTGCTACCTTCGGGTAGTTTGTTGATATTGCTCGAGATATTAAGTCGGTTCACCGCCAGGAGCAGGTAGAGAGGGAGGCCAAGAGGCCTCGTGGATCGGGTGGTTCCAGTGGAGCTCCTTCCAGGGGGCAGTTTCAGCATAGTAGAGGTCATTCATTCAAGCCTCCTCGGTCAGACAATCCAACCCATAGTGGTGCACCTTCGGGGCATTGTCCTCGTAGTTCTCAGCCAGGACGTTCTTCATTCGGTGCCCTTCCAGCCCAGAGTGCAGCTCGAGCACCATCAGTTCATGGTTATTCTATGCATGGCTCTCCTAGTGACCATTATGGTGCCAGGGGTTCTTTTCAGTCCCCGTCTCCAGCTCTAGGGAGTTGTTGTGAGTGTGGAGAGTTCGGGCATATAAGGACGAAGTGTCCTCATCTTTTTGGAGGTCCATCTCAGCTGAGGAGACAGCCTTCGACTTCAGCTACAGTGACTTCACTTCCTACCCAGGCAGCCAGGGGTGGTAGTCAGTCAGCTAGAGACCGCCCTAGAGGGGGAGGTTGAGCAAGTGGAGGTCAGGCCCGTATGTATGACTTTCCAGCCAAGCCAGATGCTATGGCCTCCGTTGCAGTGATCGCAGGTATTGTCTCAGTCGGTCACCGAGATGCTTTGACTTTATTTGACCCTGGTTCAACATATTCCTATGTTTCTTCATATTTTTCCCATTTTTTGGATATGCCACGTGAGTCTTTAGTTATATCTGTTCATGTGTCAACTCCGGTGGGCGATACTATTGTGGTGGACCGTGTGTATCAGTCATGTGTGATATCAATTGGGGGGTCTGGAGACCCGAGTGGACCTATTGTTACTCAGCATGGTCGATTTTGATATGATATTGGCCATGGACTGGTTAGCTCCGTGTCATGTTGTTCTTGATTGTCACGCTAAGACCGTGACCTTAGTTATGCCAGGATGTATGAGGGTTGAGTAGAGAGGCTCTTCTGAGTATGTGCCTAGCAGGGTGATTTCCTACCTGAAGGCTCGGCGTATGGTTAAGAAGGGGCGTTTATCGTATCTGGCTTTTGTGAGGGATGTCAGTGGTGAGACCACTGTTATTGATTTAGTTCCTGTGCTCGGTGACTTTCCGGACGTGTTTCCTGCAGACCTGGCAGGCATGCCACTTGACAGGGAGATTTATTTTGGTATTGACATGGTGCCAGGCACTCAGCCTACTTCTATTCCACCTTATCATATGGCACAAGCGGAGCTAAAGGAATTAAAGGAGTAGCTTCAGGAACTCCTAGATAAGGGGTTCTTTCGGCCTAGTGTGTCACCTTGGGGTGCACCGGTGTTGTTTGTAAAGAAGAAGGACGGTTATATGTGTATGTGTATTAATTATCGGTATCTGAATAGAGTTATGGTGAAGAACCGGAATCCCTTGCCTCGTATAGATGACTTGTTTGATCAGTTGCAGGGTTCCAAGGTATTTTCCAAGTTCAGGTGGATTGAGGAGTGTGAGGAGATCTTTCAAAAACTCAAGCCAGCTTTGACTACAGCTCTGGTGTTGGTTTTCCCCACGGGTTCGGGTTCTTATACAATTTACTGTTATGCCTCGAGAGTTGTCCTTGGAGCGGTTTTGATGTAGGATGGTAGGGTGATTGCCTACGTGTCCAGATAGTTGAAGGTGCACAAGAAGAACTATCTAGTGCACAATCCTGAGCTAGCAGCTATTGTCCACGCCTTGAAGATTTTGCGTCATTATTGATATGGAGTACATTGTGAGATTTTCACTGATCACCGTAGTTTGCAGCATCTGCTTAAGCAGAAGGATCTGAATTTGCATCAAAGGATATGGTTGCAGCTTCTCAAGGATTATGACCTCACTATTTTATCCCATCTGGGGAAGGCCAATGTAGTAGCCGATGCCTTGAGTTGCAGAGCGGAGAGTTTGGGGAGTCTAGCCTACCTTCCAGTAGCAGAGCGGCCATTAGCACTTGATGTTCGGGCTTTAGCGGGTCAGTTGGTGATATTGGATCTATCAGAGCCCCCGCGGGTATTGGCTTGTGTAGCCTTCGGGTCGTCTCTTTATGATTAGATTAGAGCACGCCAGTATGATGATCCACACTTTCTCATTCTTCAGGACAGGATCCGTCGCGGTGATTCCAGGGATATGGTTATTGGTGATGATGAGATCATAAGGATGCAGGTCCGGATTTGCGTGCCCAATGTGGATGGACTTTGATATTTCATTATAATTGAGGCCCATAGTTCGCGGTATTCCATCCATCCGGGTGCCACAAAGATGTATCAGGATCTGAGATAGCATTATTGGTGGAGGCGGATGAAGAGAGATATTTTTGAGTTTGTGGCTTTGTGTCTCAACAGTCAGCAGGTTAAGTATGAGCACTAGATACGAGGTGGATTGCTTCAGAGATTAGATATTTCGGAATGGAAGTGGGATCGAATCACCATAGACTTCGTAGTTGGACTCCCACGGACTTCGAGGAGGTTTGATGCTATATAGGTTATTGTGGATCGGCTGACCAAGGTCGCGCACTTCATTCTTGTTGGTACTACTTATTCTTCGGGGTGGTTAGCTGAGATTTATATCAGGGAGATTGTCCGATTGCATGGGGTTCCAGTTTCTATCATTTCTGACAGAGGTACTCAGTTCACATCTCAGTTTTGGAGGGTCGTGCAGAGGGATTTAGTTACTCGGTTCGAGTTGAGCACAGCGTTTCATCCTCAGACCGACGGGCAGTCGGAGCGTACTATTCAGATTTTGGAGGATATGTTGCATGCCTGTGTCATTGATTTTGGAGGTTCATGGGACAAGTATCTGCCACTCGTGAAGTTTGCATATAATAATAGTTATCAGTCGAGTATCTAGATGGCTCCGTATGAGGCTTTATATGGTAGGAGGTGCAGATCTCCGGTTGGTTGGTTTGAGCCGGGCGAGGCTAGGCTATTGGGCACAGATTTGGTTCAGGATGCGTTGGGTAAGGTGAAATTGATTCAGGAGTGGCTTCGCCCGGCGCAGTCTAGGCGGAAAAGTTATGCAGACCTGAAGGTCCGAGATGTGTCTTTCATGGTTGGGTAGAAGGTGCTACTGAAAGTTTCACCCATGAAGGGTGTTATGAGGTTCGGGAAGAGGGGAAAGCTGAGTCCCCTGTTTATTGGGCCTTTTGAGGTGCTTCAGAGGGTTGGGGAGGTGGCTTATACACTTGCCATGCCTCCTAGTTTATCGAGTAGTCACCCCGTGTTCCATGTTTCGATGCTCCGGAAGTATGTTGGTGACTCGTCTCGTGTTTTGGACTTCAGCATGGTTCAGCTCGAGGGTGATATATCATATGAGGTAGAGCCAGTGGCTATTTTGGGTTGTTAGGTCGGAAAATGGAGGTCTAAGGATATAGCTTCAGTGAAGGTTCAGTGGAGAGGACAACCGGTGGAGGATGCCACCTGGGATACCGAGTGGGAGATGCGAAGCAGATATCCTCACTTATTCGAAACTCCAGGTATGTTTCTAGACCCGTTCGAGGACAAACGTTTATTTAAGAGGGGGAGGATGTAACGACCCAGCGGGTCGTTCCGTGAGATTAGTCCCGTTTCCCCCTTTTTGCTTCATATGTTTCTTAGCCTATTTATGTTGTGTTGGGTCGGTTGGTCCAGGTTCGGAGTGGTCGTGGTGAGAACTGAGACACTTAGTCTCTTAAATTAGCTTAATGATTGAAAAAGTCAACTAGGAGTTGACTTATTAGTAAACGACCTCGGAATGTGGTTTTTATGGCTCGGATAGATTCTCTGGGTGATTTTGGACTTAGGATTGTGTTCAAAATGAAGTTTTGATCTCCGGTATAGAATAAGGCTTGAATTGGCGAAAGTTAGTTTTGGGGAATTTCCGGTCGGCAGTGGAAAATAGGCTATCAGGGTCGGACTGGAATTCCAGCATTTGGAGCCGGTTCATAATGACATTTTGGATATGTGTGCAAAATTTCAGGTCAATCGGATGTGTTTTGGTTGGTTTCGGCATCATTGGCAAAATTTAGAAATTTCAAAGTTCATAGGCTTCAATTTGAGGTAATTTTGGTGTTTTGTGTTGTTTTTGGTGTTTCAAAGGCTCGACTAAGTTTGAATGATGTTATGGGGTATGTTGGTAGGATTGGTTGAGGTCTGGAGGCCTCGGGTGTATTTTGGATGCTCAAACAGGCACTTTTGATCTTTGGGAGATTGCTGGTTTTCTGGTGTTTTAGCAGCAGTGATTTCTTCACTGTGATCGAGTGGATTCATCCTCGATCGCGTAGAGTAAGGATTGGGGCATTCAATTTGTTCTATGCGATCGCGTAATAAGGATTGCGATCGCATAAGTTGGGCAGGTTGAAGCAGTGCGATCGCGTGGCCCTTTGTGCGATC
The DNA here is from genome assembly GCA_005239525.1 of Nicotiana knightiana. Classification (NCBI taxonomy): domain Eukaryota; kingdom Viridiplantae; phylum Streptophyta; class Magnoliopsida; order Solanales; family Solanaceae; genus Nicotiana; species Nicotiana knightiana. The sequence goes on along the minus strand of ML423241.1, from coordinate 38,685 downwards.
GCGTAGAGGTTCTGAGGCGCGTGTGTGTAACACCCGGCCGGTCATTCCGTCAGATTAGCCCCGTTTCCCCCGTTTCTAATTTATCATAAGTTTCTTAGCCTATTTATGTTGTGTTGAGTCGGTTGGTTTGGGTTCGGAGTGGTCGTGGTGATAATTGAGACACTTAGTCTCTTAAATTAGCTTAGTAGTCGAAAAAGTCAACTGTGAGTTGAATTATTGGTAAACGATCTCGGAATGCAGATTTTATGGCTCGGATAGTTTTTTTAGGTGATTTTGGACTTAGGAGTGTGTCCGGAATGAAGTTTTGATGTCCGGTGTAGAATTAGGCTTGAATTGGCCAAAGTTAGTTTTTGGCGATTTCTGGTCGGCAGTGGAAAATAGGCTATTGGGGTCGGAATGGAATTCTGACAGTTGGAGCAGGTTCGTAATGTCACTTTGGATATGTATGCAAAATTTCAGGTCAATCGGATGTGTTTTGGTTGGTTTCGGCATCATTGGCGAAATTTAGAAGTTTAAAAGTTCATAGGTTTGAATTTGATGTAAATTTGGTGTTTTGTGTTGTTTTTGGTGTTTCGAAGGCTCGACTAAGTTTGAATGATACTATGGGGTGTGTTGGTATGTTTGTTTGGGGCTCCGAGGGGCTCGGGATTTGATTTCGGATGGTTGGCGTAGGTTTGAACTAAGAAAATTTGCAGCAAATAGCTGCTGGTGATAAGCTACTGGTGTGGCCGCACCTGCGGATGGGCAGTCGCAGGTGCGATGCCGCATGTGAGAAGGACCCTGTGTAGGTGCGAAGATAGGATAGACAAGAGGAATCCGCATGTGCAAAGCATTGGACGCGCATGCGAAGCTGCAGGTGCAGAAAAGGGATCATAGGTGCGAGAATTGGACTGTTAGTGGGATATCGCAGGTGCGCACCTAGGACTGCAGGTGCGGGTCCGTAGGTGCGAGGGAAGGTCCGCAGGTGCGGATTAACTGGGGCAGAGTAGTATAAAATGGTGCCTCCGCAAATATTTTGGCATTTCCTCCATTATTGCATGCGGATTCAGCTGAGTTAAGAGCAAATTGAAGAGGGAATTCGAGGGTCTTCAGTTCGGACTAGGCTTGTAATTTGAAGAATTAAAGTAGAAAAAAGTTTGGAAAAATGGGAGGAGGTTTGGAAAATTCTTTTGGCGATTTGGGTAGGCAATTGTGGTTAGATTGTGGTGTTCTTGGTATGTATAGAATCGTGGGAGGACGAGGTTTCTAGTGATGTAAATTTTGTCAAATTCCAAGACGTGGGCCCGGGGCTCGGGTTTGGCCGAATATCGAGAATTTTGTATAAATTTATAGTTTTCGATTTGATTTTGTTCCTTTAGCGTATATTGATGATGTTAATCTGGTTTTGGTTAGATTCAGAGCAATCAGGAGCCAATTTGAGGGGCAGGAGCATCGCGAATTAGTATTGTGGCCCAGTAGAGGTAAGTAATGGTTATAAATCTTGTCCTGAGGGTATGAAACATCGTACTTCATATTTCTCACTGTTTATAGAATGGCGCACATGTCGGATGAGTTGCATATTTTACGCTAAATCATATGTTAAATTGTGTTATAAAGATTATTGCTATATTTGGGCTATAAGCGATATTTGGGGCCTCGTGCCGACTTGTTTAGACCCCTTGGGGGGTTTTACTGCTATTTCCTCACTGTTTATTTATCATTGACACTCAGTCATGTTGTGCTTAACCGTTTTCGAAACTCAACCTTATTTACACTATTTTGAGATATAAAATGATGCTTTGGGACGAGTACCCCGTTTTACTGATACGCCCGAGGGGCTTTTGAGAGGTTCTGACTGAGTGAGGCCGAGGGACTGATTGTGACAACATGATATGCCACGAGATGGCTTGATATTAGCGCTTGGGCTGTAGGAGCCCCTCCAGAGTCTGTACACACCCCTAGTGAGCGCAGGTACCTACTGAGTGGGAGTTCCGAGTGACGAGTGATTGGGACGCATGAGTGACTGTGAAGTTGCCCGAGGGGCTGATTATGAGTGACTGTAAGGTTGCCCGAAGGGCTAATTATGAGTGACTCTGAGGTATGCCCGAGGGGCTGATTTTGAGTGATGTTACGCCCGAGGGGCAGTTTCTTATTAATGATTTTCCCGAGTGGCAACTTATGATTCATTTCATTTTTTTACACTAACTTCTTGGATATTTTTCTAAAACTGTTGGAAATTACACTTTTTAAAGGATTTTTACTGAAATTATCTTTTTATTTAGTGTGATGATTTAACGCATTCACTGTTGGAAAGAAAGACTGTGCTTATTGTGAAATGATGATTTGACTTTATGTGTTTCTTACTGCTCAGACCTGATTTATTTTGATTACTACTGAGTTGGCGTACTCACATTACTCCTTGCACCTTATGTGCAGATCCAGGTGCTAGGGCAGAGTGAGCTGTGTATCTGTTCCAGAGACTTCTCGGAGATTTTGCGAGGTAGCTGCACACGTCCGCAACCCTGATCTCGCCTGCTTACTATTATAGAGTTTTTTTCCCAGGGTTGTATATTTTCTGTAGATGCTCATGACCAATGACTCCGGGATCTCGGGGTTGTATTTAATATTCGGTGTAGCTTTATCTGTTTTAAAATGATTAAACGAAACCTTTATGGGTTATCAATTTAGTAATGATATAAATGAAAGAATATTACGATTTGAGTGTGGATTTGGCTGGCCTAGTTCCACGATAGGCGCCATCACGACTGGTTTAGATTTTGGGTCGTGACAATATGGGATATGGGAAAAGGTCACGGCGTTATATATGCACCGCCACCTGATCAGTTGGTATATATTGATGATGTTGCCCACAATGGCCGAGATGATAGATGGGATGCCCTCAATGGCTTGATGATGTTATGTAAATCTATGCCCATGCATGACATGACATTTATGTGCACGTGCATAACATTATAAATGTTTCAGAATTTATAAAGTTATTCAGATTTACATATGGATTTCTTTATTCCATATTTCATCTATGCCTATTTCGTACAGTTTTTCATGCCTTATATACTAAGTAAATTTTTCGTACTGACGCCCTATTTCACGGGGCGTGGTATCATGCCCGCAGGTGCAGGTAGGCAAGCTGACGGTCCTCTTTCTTATGATCCTTGATCAACGAGAGTTGGCGTGCTCCACTTGATCGGGAGCTGCTTTTGATTTTGGTACGGTATGTTTGTATATATATATATGGGTACGACGTGGATCAGTACCATCTTTATATAGTTATATTTCTATTAGAGGTATGTAGACAGTATGTCTAGTTGGATAGTATGTGGCCTTGCCGGCTTCCAGTTTTTGAGGTATATAGTCGTCTATAGCAGCCTTGTCGGCTCGCCCTACATATGTTGCACGTATATGTACAAATGCCTTTTGGGCAGGCTTCCTTCATGTATATTATTCTCGTAATTCAGCAGATGTATTCGGGTTTATATCCTAGACGCATACTTAAGGGTGTTTGACAGGTAGGACTCAGGTACCCGTCGCGGCCCCATCAGTTTAGGTCGTGACAAAAGTGGTATCAGAGCAGTTCTGTCCTAGGGTTGTCTACATACCGTGTCTAGTAGAGTCTTGTTTATGAGTGTGTTTTTCACCACACTTATAGATTGGCTACCGGATATTTAGGATTATTACTTTCTTTCTAATCCAGCTTGTGTGATAGAACTGAGTCATAAGTATCCACTCCTAATATTTACCTTATTTATGTTTTTAGCGATGCCAGTTACTACTAGACGATAGGAGCAAGCCGCTAGCATGGGTCAGAAGGCTACGGAAGTGTTAGAAAGAGATATAAGTTACACTATGGAGTCAGACCCATCAGCGATGATGGTTTCTATTGAGGAGGATCCATCCGAGGATCCATATGAGTCATTTGTTCATGCTGTTTTGACCACTCCGGCAGCAGATGGGGTGAGAGGAGTTCCGACCTCACAAGGCCCTTAGTTTCATTATCACAGCCCGTTGATCAGGGTATGAGGGGAGTAGAGCATGGATTGGAACAACGGGTTTCCCTCAGGCTCAAAACTATGTTAAGGTATTTGCGGACACCATCCCTTCTGAGATTCTAGATAGTCCATAGTCTTGGGAGTCCATCAATCAATTTTCACCAATGTATGTTATAGGATATGCATAGGAAGTTGATAGTAGTCAGGCCAAGAGGAGGAAGGTAATTGATAAGGATATGAAGGTTCCTCTTCGAAGTGTGTCTGATCGAGGTTCTTATATAGGACAAGGCAAGGACCCTCTACTATAGACTTCCTCCAAGTGTCAGTTTTTGGTTGGTGACTTCCACCTCTTCTTGGAATATTACCAAGTCAGGGTTCTGAATGTGTGGTTGTTTTATGAGGACGTAGGGAGCCCCGTCCCGACTTGTATATATTATGGTTATGCTTACTTAGAGGTTTTGAAGACAGTATCCTGTATATAGTTTTGGGTATGATATGTCTACGGCCTGCCGACCCCTATGTATATAAATCTTTTCCTAAATTAGTTATGCGAGTTAAGTCTTAATATTGTTACTTATATATATAGATGTCACCCGTAATTTCCCATGATAGATTTGATAATAATCAAGGATAAGGTATGTGGTGTTCGGTTGGGTAGAACTTAATATTACAATGGGTGTAGATTGGTTAGCTTTTTGTTATGCTAGCATTAAGTGTAGGCCAATGATGGTTTGATTTCAGTTCCTAGGAGATCTTGTTTTAGAATGGGAAGGTACTACGGCATCGCCAAGAGGTAAATTTATCTCCTATCTCAAGGCAAGGAAGATGATCATAATGGAGTATACTTATCACTTAGTTCGGGTTTGGAATGTGGAAGTAGTGTTACCAACCATTCAGTCCTCCCCTGTGGTTAATGAGTTTCCCGATGTTTTTCCCAATGAACTTTAAGGTCTTCCGCTAGAGAAACTTTAAGGTCTTCCGCTAGAGCGAGAAGTTGAGTTTCTATTGACCTACTACCAGATACGCATCCAACATATATTCCTCCATATAGAATGGCCCCATAGAGATAAAATAGTTGAAGGAACAACTAAAGGACTTGCTTGAAAAAGGCTTTATCAGGCCTAGTACATCATCGTGGGGGGCACCTGTGTTATTTGTGAGGAAGAAAGATGGTTCCTTACGGATGAGTATTGATTATAGATAGTTGAATAAGGTAATGATTAAGAATAAGTACCCGCTCCCGAGGATTGACAATTTATTTGATCAGTTGCAAGGTGCCAAGTGTTTTTCAAAGATAGACTTGAGGTCCGGGTACCATCAGGTAAGGGTTAAGGATGAAGATATTTCGAATACAACATTCAGGACCAAATACGGGCTCTTTGAGTTTCGTGTTATGTCATTCGGTTTGACCAATGCCCTAGCAGTATTCATGGATTTGATGAACCGTGTGTTCAGGCCCTTATTAGATATGTTCGTAATCGTATTTAACGACGATATATATTGGTATATTCTCGTTCAAAGGCTGAGCATGCAGATCACTTGCATACTGTGCTCACAGTTCTACAAAAAGGGAAGTTGTATGCAAAATTCTCTAAATGTGAATTCTAGTTGAACTCTGTAGCTTTCCTTGGGCATGTCATTACGGGTAAAGACATCCGGGTGAATACACAAAATATTGAGGCAGTGAATACTTGGCCTAGACCCACAACACCGACGGAGGTTCGTAGCTTCTCCGTTTGGCAGGTTATTACAGGAAACTTGTAATAGAATTTTCTTCTCTTCTAAGCACCTTTGACCGAAGTGGTATGTGGTGTCTCGCTTGATGTTCCGGAATAACATAAGGAAATCTATGGCAAAAGAAAGTTGAAGAAAGGTTGCGAATAAGTATAAATAGATATGTGTAGGTCGCAAGCTAAAGTATGGTAGAGCGACAAGGTTTTAGGAAGACATGAGGAAGGATATGAAAAGATGAGTGAAAAGGTAAAGGGAATGGATAAGTCCTTGGGGTTAGGCTCATAAGAGAGCTGATGATTTCTCTAAGTTATAGAAGGCTCAGTATAGCCTGAATGAACTCAAAGGAGTCTAAGACTAGTAGCGTTTAGAATAGATGAAATGTTGCCCTAATAGTAGAATAAGGGCGTAATTATGATGGATAAAGGATGAAATTTGGGCCTGGAAAGAGGGGAATTTCATGAATTGTAAAGGATTGGGATACCCATGTAAGTTAACTCAAAAGGGAACTAATTTTCAATGGACCGATGCTTGCGAACAGAGTTTCCAGGCATTGAAGGACAGATTAACTTCAGCACCGGTTCTACCACTCCCAAAAGGGACCGATGGTTATGTTATTTATTGTGATGCTTCAGGCGTTGGATTGGGTTGTGTGGTGATGCATCATGGTAAGGTTGTATCTTATTCTTCTAGACGACTAAGCAAGCATGAGAAGAACTACCCGACCCACGATTTAGAGTTAGTTGCGGTGATTCATGCACTAAAGATGTGAAGGCACTACTTGTATGGCATTCATGTTGATATCTATGCAGATCATAAGAGCCTCCAGTATATCCTCAAGAAAAAGGACTTGAATTTAATCAAAGGAGATGGTTGGAGCTACTTAAAGATTATGATGTTGATATTTTATGCCATCCGGGGAAAGCAAACGTAGTAGCCGACGCCCTCAGTCGTAGATCTATGGGTAGACTATCATATTTACAGCCACAAAAGAGGGGAATATCCCATGAGGTTTATCAGCTAGCTAGTCTTGGATTTCGGTTACTGGACTCAGGTGATATCGGAATTACTATTCAAGATACGACAACATCCTCTTTAGTAACTAAAATAAAGGAACGCCAATACGAGGATACTGTGTTAGTTCATTATAGGGATACCTCCCCTCAGAAGGAGAAGAATCCATTGAGGTTACAGAAGATGGGGTCTTAAGATATCAAGGATGATTATGTGTCCCTAATGTTGCAGGGCTGCATCGACAGGTTATGGGAGAAACTCTCTATTCTCGTTATTCTATCCATCCAAGAGCGACAAAGATGTATCATGATATCAGGGAAGTGTATTGGTGGGATAGAATGAAAAAGGATATAGTGGAGTTTGTTGCTCAGTGTCCTAACTGTCACCAGATTAAGATTGAGCATCAGAAACCCGGTGGGTTATTACAGGCTATGGAGATCCCAACTTGAAAATGGGAAGTAATCAATATGGATTTCATCGTGGGCTTACCTCATACCTAGCGTAAGTTCGATTTGATATGGGTGATTGTTGATAGGCTTACAAAGTCAGCCCATTTTCTACCCGTTATAACTACATATTCCTCAGAGGATTATGCAAGGCTTTATATTAAGGAGATAATACGACTGCATGGTGTCCCTGTATCTATTATCTCGGATAAAAGAGCTCAATTTACAGCTAACTTCTGGAGGTCCTTCCAAAAAGGATTGGGGACTCAAGTAAGTCTTAGTACAACATTTCATCCCCAGACCGACGGACAGGCTGAGCGTACTACTCAGACACTGGAGGATATGTTACGAGCTTGTGTGATAGACTTCAAAGGTATATGGGATGATCATCTACCGCTTATTGAGTTCACATATAATAATAGCTACCATTCCAGTATTCAGATGGCTCCATATGAAGCTCTCTACAGACGGAAGTGTAGGTCACCTATAGGGTGGTTTAATGTTGGAGAATCTGTGTTACATGGGCCAGACCTGGTTCAACAAGCCATAGAAAAAGTAAAGCTTATCCGGGATCGACTGTTGATAGCTTAGAGTCGTCAGAAGTCATATTCTGACGTGCGACGACGAGATTTAGAGTTCGGGGTTAATGAATGGGTATTCTTAAAGGTGTGACCTATGAAGGGTGTGATGAGGTTTGGAAAGAAAGGAAAACTTAGCCCATGGTATATTGGGCCTTATAGGATCATTCGGAGAGTGGGACAAGTAGCTTATGAGTTAGAATTTCCCTCAGAATTCGAGTATGTCCATCCGGTTTTTCACGTATCTGTGTTACAAAAATGCATTGGAGATCCTACTCGAGTGGTGCCCACGGATGATGTACAGATTACAGAAGACTTGTCATACGAGGAAATTCTATTTGCTGTCGTAGACCGACAAATCCGCCAGCTACAGAATAAGGAGGTAGCCTCCGTGAAAGTACTTTGGAGAAACAACATTGCGGAAGAAATGGCTTGGGAGGCCGAAGAAGACATGAAGTCTAGACACCCTTACTTATTTCCCCACTCCAAAGAAAGGTCCGACTGAGACGTCACAACCTCAAGGTACGTGTATGGATTCTTGTGTTAGCTATTTTCATTGGTCGTGTCAAGTCATCGTTGTTATTGATGATTGTGGTCCTATGTGGCGTTAAATTATTTGGTTTATATAGGAGGAGTTGGTAGTAGTGTTGTTACAAGGGCGACCCAGCCAAAAATTATATAGATCCCGGGAAGTTGAACATTCGAGGACGAATGTTTCTAAGGGGGAAGGATGTTACATCTCGCATTTTCGTACGTTAAAGTTTCATTTTCCGTTAATTCACATAGACTCAGGGATGAGGTTATCTTTAGATTAATGTATTTACGCTAATTATAACCAGCAATAACTAAGTGTCAAGAAGGATAAGGGTACACGAATTAAAGAAAACGAGTTTCATTGAAAGTGGCCAATTTGAGATAAAATACGGGTCTAGAGATAATACCTGATAATTATAGACTAGTACCATACAAGGTGCCATATGGTCGTGATAGTATGATTTTTAAAGTATATTAAAAATAAGTAGAATTTTAAGTAATTTGAGGCAATTTTTTATTATGCGGGTAATTGGGTAATGGGACATTACCTAGTTAATTAAAAAAATGAGATAAGATTAACCCCCCCCCCCCACACACACACACACACACACAAACACACAAGAAAGGTAACATGGCAGAAGGCCACAAATTAAGGAATGACTCATAATTCATTCAATGTATAGGTGTCTATCTTGGGACAATTAGAATATTGAAGTAAGATTTAATATCAAATCTTGTCCATCAATTTGGATAAAAGAAGAACCAAAAACGTTAGAAGTTCTAAAGCAAGAGACATATTCCATTCTTCCTAGTTCAAGATATTTCAAAGAACAAAAGCCTAATTCATTCAAAATACTTCAAAAAAACAAAAGCTTATTTTCGTTCAATAAACTTCAAAAAACATAAGCTTAGCTAGCTGAAATTGCTTCAAAAAGCAGAAGCTTAATTTGTTCAAGATTTCAAGAACAGAAACAAAATTCAATCCGATTTTTGGGGTTCTAACTCCAATCTACGAAGGTCTCCAATGGAAATTGTTAGAATCGTAGCAACGTAAAATTTTGCGGTTCCAAAAGAGTACGGTGAAATCTTCAAGAATATTATACGGAGTTTTCCCTACTTCAGGTATGTTAAGTCCATCCCTTCTTTCTTTTGGCATGATCCAGATTATACAGAGTAAACGAGAAAACGCAAAGTTTCAATAAATTACTCTATTCATAGAAATATAGGGGTGTCTATATTCGTGATTCCCCATGTGAATTATTATTATCTTTTGTTCATGGGTCTCAGAATAATACATAGTTGAAAAAGTTTATCTGGAAGGAATATTGAGATTATTACGTATTTTTCATGCATTTCACTCATTTATACATGTGCACTGACCCATGACTAGATGGTGTTATATGCGTGTATATATGTAAATATATGTATATGGGATATGGGAAAAGGTTACAGTGTTATATACGCACCACCACCTAATCAGTTGGTATATGTTGATTATGCTGCCCACAGTGGCCGAGATGATATGATGGGATGCCCTTAGTGGCTTGATGATGTTATGTAAACCTATACCCATGCATGACACGACATTTATATGCAAGTGCATAACATTATAAATGTTTCAGAATTTACAAAGTTATTCAGATTTACAGATGGATTTCTTTATTCCATGTTTCTTCTATGCCTCTTTCGTACAGATTTTCATGCCTTACATACTCAGTACATTTTTTGTACTGACACCATATTTCACGGGGACTGCGTTTCATGCCCGCAGGTGCAGGTAGGCAAGCTGACAGTCCCCATTCTTAGGATCCTTGATCAACGAGAGTTGGTGTGCTCCACTCGATCTGGAGCTGCTTTTGATTTTGGTACGATATGTTCGTACATATATATATGGGTATGACGTGGCTCAGTCCCGTCTTTGTACAATTATATTTCTATTAGAGGTCTGTAGACAGTATGTCTAGTTGGTTAGTATGTGGCCTTGCCGGCTTCCAGTTTTTGAGGTATATAGTCGTCTATAGCAGCCTTGTCGGCTCGCCCTACGTATGTTGCAAGTATATGTACATATTCCTTTTGGTCAGGTTTCCTTCATGTATATTATTCTCATAATTCACCATATGTTATTCAGGTTTATATCCTAGACGCATGCTTAGGGGTATCTGACAGGTAGGACTCGGGCACCCGTTGCGGCCCATCAGTTTGGCTTGTGACATTATCATAGGGAGTGGGCCCCTACTTAAGGTGATTACTTAGCCAAAGAGTTCCCAAATTGTGCCACCTAGCCTCATACTTACTTAGTCAACATTAGGCTTGATTAGGACTCCATACTTTCTGCCACGCTTGGGGCGGAGGGGTGCTTGTTAATCATATCCAAATCTTTTAATTAATTAGCTAATCTTCCCCCAAATATCATTAATTACCCAATTATTCACATAATTAAGGATTATCTCAAATTACTTAAAATACTACTCACGTTTAACACACTTTATGTACCCTACTATCATAGTGATGTGTTACCTTGTATGGCACTAGTCCATAAATATCGAGTATTATAGCTCGTACCACATTTTGTCCCAAATTGACAACCTTCAAAAAAACTCATTTTCTTTGATTCGCCTACCCTCTAACCTTCACGGCACTTACTTTATCACCTGTTATAAATAACATAACTGCTTATAACCTCAAAAATAATCTTGTCCTTGAACTGACGTCAATTATTTTACGACTAATACAACGTACAATACTACGGGGTGTAACAGAACTACAATGCCTTGTCTGTACACTGTTACCAATTATTTTGTGTGTGTTGAACTTTCAAAATGTTAATCATGTCTCCTGCACCTGTTGTTTGTGCGTAATGATCCGACTAGTTGTTTTGTGTATTTGTTCCCGCTTCCCTTTTTTATGCTTCACATATGCGTATTTGTGGATTTATTATTTGTTGGTTTGGTTAATTTTGTTCCGAGAAGGGTTTGGGTTGAATTGGACCCTTTAGTTCTTGGTTTGGAAACCTAAGTTAGAAATATTGATCCAAGTTTAACTTTTGTGAAAAAAAACCCCAGAATGGTGTTTTGATGGTTCCGATAGGTTCGTGTCGGGATTTTGGAATTGGGAGTATGTCCGGAATCAAATTCGGAGGTCTGTAGGTTGATTTGTGTCATTTTATCGAAAGTTGGCAATTTGATGTTCAGAAGAATTCCCAACTTTGACTGTAGGTTGACTTTTGGTTATCGGGTTAGGAGTTTTGTTTTGGGACTTGTAATAGGTCATTTACATTATTTAGAACTTGTCTGCAAAATTTGGTGTCATTTGGAGTTAAGTTGATAGGATTCAGATGCTTGGTTGCAATTCTAGAGGTTCTTGAACTTTTCTTTGAAATTCATGCGTTTTGATATCTGGTTCGTAATTCTAGATGTTATTTTTGTGTTTTTATCATGCGAGCGAGTTTGTATGATATTTTTAGACTTGTGTGAATATTTGGTTTGGAGCCCAGAGGGCTCGGATGAGCTTCAGATGTGCTTCGAAATGGTTTTGAACTGAAAACAGGATTCTTGGTCTGCATGTTATCTGATGTTGCAATTGCGAACACCAGCATCGCAATTACGAACATGGAAGGGGACTCTTAGCTATCGCAATTAAGATATCTTGTCCACATTTGCGAAGTCTCGGCTTGGGGTAGGGAAGGTAATATTTGCGACTGCTTTCTCGCATTCACGAAGTCTGTGTCGCAATTGCGACATCTCCTTAGGGTGCCAGTAGCCGCAATTGTGAACGCAATGTTGCAATAACAACATCTGTAACCGAACAAAAGGGATGGGATTCGGGATTTATATCATTTTCTCTCATTTTAGAATCCTAGACTCGGTAGGAGGCGATTTGGATAAGAGATTTTCACCAACAAACTTTGGGTAAGTGATACTAATCAATTTTCAACTATATTTCATGATTATATCTTAGATTTAACATCAAATTTATGAGAATCAAAGAGGAAAATTGGGGATTTTTGTTAATGTTTTGAAATATGAAGATATGAGTTTTGAGAGTCGATTTGGACTCGGATTTGACAAAGCACATATATGGACTCGTGGGGTTATGGGTAGTCAAAATCTTCCCTTGGATTCGAGTTTTGATCGAGGCAAGCTCGGGGTTGACTTTTGTTGACTTTTTGAAAATTGTGTAAATATTAAAGCTGTATCTATTATAATTGGTTTCCCTTGCAATGTTTGATATAATGTCTTTTTTGGTTAGATTTGAGCCATGTGGAGGCGAATTTTAGGGGAAAAAGTTGTATTCGATGGTTGATTTGGCCTAGTTGAGGTAAGTATCTTGCCTAACTTTGTGTTGGGAACTACCCCATAGGATTTGGGTTTTTTGTGCTAATTGTATTATGCGGAAGATCTGTACACAAGGTGACGAGTGTGTACACGGGCTATATGTGGCATTTTGACTGATTTAGACTTTTTAGAGCTCTTCCATGAATTTACTTGAATTTGTTATAACACGTTACATCTTTTATTGTTAAATTTACTCTCACATGCTCTGATTGATGTTGTTAGCATTTGTTACACTCTTTATTGTCATATATGTATAAATCTAAGTCCTTTAATGCTTCCTCATTACTGTTCATCTTAAGAATGATGTCCTACTGTCATCTCCTATTTTGTAACCCTTATCCATCCATTGTTGATCACCTCAATATTGATCTACAATCTACCACTGATAACATGAAATCTCTTACATAATCACTAGGTCTCACGTTGCATTGAGGATCATTTGAAGTGATTTTTCTGATCCACCTGGGGGCGATACGATACTATACTTCCATAATCGTATTTCATAGCATTCCAATGCGATTTACCTTACATGGGTATTTTAATTACACCTTCACACTACTATCACAATTACACCTTCACACTACTACCAGGGCAGCATTCCATCTCTTCTATATGCAACTAGTCCTAGACTCTTTTTAGTTCGTTCATGCTATACTGAGCTTTCTATTACATAAATAAACCATCATCTCTCTTGTTTTCATGGGCTTAATCCTGAGGACTTATCCATTCTCATCACCTTCTCACTCGCCCTTTCTTATCCTTACTCATGTCTTCCTAAAACCTTGTCGCTTTACCATACAATAGCTTGCAACCTACACTTATCTATTTATATCAAGCAGGACATCACACCATCTCAAACTCTTCTTTACACTCTTAATCAGTCTTCTCGATACCTAGAAACCATAGGCTGGAAGACATGCCACTGACGATGCTGCTATCATTCCTGGATACTGAATCTCAGCGTTTCTAGCCTTCTGTCTGAAGTATGGACTATTCACGATCTTCTGCACTTGAGTATCTCGTAAGTTATTCACCTTTACCTTACTTGCCTTAAAATCTCGCATCACATCTTTTATTTATTTCATAACCTCCATTCCACATAGGTATAATTCACATCCACAACTTGAAGCTCCATTATAATACTTGCACCGCAGGTGCATACACAATCCAGTGGGAGCTTCATACTGACTTCTTATGAGGATGGTACTCTTCTAACAAGCTTTATCATAGAGCCATTATAAAATATGGCTATTATACTATCTCTCTTGTACCTCTGATATTAAGTGTGATTCTGCAATGTCCTCAATCACGATTCTATTATTTCCTGGGTCCAATAATCAGACTCCTGATTTACTTTGTTGATTTTACTCTTTAGTGTCCTTTTTCCTTCTGATCAGCCTTTATGTAGGCTTAATCTATCTTCTGATCTATGGCTCATGGTATTAGTTATTAATTGATCCTCTCATGGGCGCTATGGAATATCCATGATACAATCTTCTGCTAATCCAGTCCTTTATCTATGCCCTAGGATCAATTCTTTCTTTTAACTTATACCAGAGTCTTCTACGAGTGTATGAATGTCAACATATATGGTGCATGGATATCACTCTGAAGTCTTAAGTGCATAATCATGTTTGAACCCTCTGAGCTTCCTTTAAACATAAGCTATTACTTTTTCTAGTCTTTCTGCCCCTCTGTTGCGTGTATACTTAGATTATCTTAGTTCCCACACATGCCGGAATTTTTGTGCAACTCACATGGTCTCGAATATTACTTTAGATTTTTCTTCCCAAACCACAATAGGTGACACCTTCCATGGAGTGCATACAATGTTGTAGTGAGACTGTTTTTACATGACCATTTCCTCTTTAGGTCACTGTGCTTAGGTTGAAGCCTTCTTCCTTATTTCCTCAGCTAGTCTTTCGTTGTAGTACTTAGGGAATACATTCTGACTCTTGTGAAGTTGCGAGCTTATTACATCGTATACTTGACATAATTTTTTATGTTCTTCCTTTCCTATAATTATTCGTAGTTACTTATTTCCATGCCCTTGTGCTTGTAGGGTTGCTCCAGAACTGAAGGTTTGACTGTCTTCTCAGTGAGACTATTCTTATTTTCATAACATTCATACGGTACCTTTAACTACCTCGACTCCTATCTGAATATTTTTCAAGTATTATGGCTCCTTTATCTCAGGGAGGAACCCTTACCTCTTCTCCTTGACGTCGTGTTTGCATAATGTTCTAGAATCGTAGCATATCTGTAGGATTTGAATAACTGCAATCTTATCCCTTTCTCATTCTTATTGCATTCTTCCTTTATTATTCCATAGTTACTATAACCACTTTATTCTGACTTAATGCCACATCACTCCATATTCCCTCTTTTGGGGAGTTCTAAGATTTAGTGTTACAACGAGCTACCTATAGATGTTTTACCTCTTTGTCTTTGGCATATTTTCACATCATCGATGACCCTTACTCACCCTGCGACAATCCTTCTGTACCAAGGATAACAAAATTCCTTATTCGCGAGGGTGACACTTAGTATAACTAGCACATAAAGTTCCTTAAACTTAACTTTGCTCACATCGCTTGCTTTAGGGAAGCATTTTCCTAAATGACCATTCTCTGAATTCTTTATGAATCTTCTTCTATTGTCCACTCTATTATCGCCAGAACAAAATATAAAATTCTCATGATGCCGACTATTATCCAATCACTCAGTCCCTATTTCATGTTTAGTTTATCTTATTCACCAGCCCATACTAATTTCTATTATTCTGGGGTCTAACTTTTCCTTCGGGTAGTCGCATTGGGTCATGAACTTATTTCTTGAGAGCAGGATATTACTTTATGGCCTATACTCTTTTGTTCTATTAAGGCATGTCACCTCTCGTCTTTTCCTTCAATTTATAGACTCTATAATAGTGTAATTTTTCTTATCTACCATTGTCATCCATGTATCATATATTACTTATAATGCTTCATTAACTCTCTTCTTATTTTCCTCTAACATTTATGTCTATCACTTTATTCCGAATTGAGCCCAAGTCCTAGACGAAGGATTGAATTATTAAAGGATTGTATCATGGATATTCCATAGAACCCATGAAAGGCTAAAAGTAATAACTAACACCATGAGCCGTAGATCGGAAGATAGATTAAGTCTACATAAAGGTTGATTAGAGGAAAAAGGAAACTAAAGAGTTACATGAACTAAGTAAATCAGGAGTTTGATTATTGAACCCAGAAAATTATGGACATAGTAATTGAGAACATTGCAGGATCACTCTTAATATCAGAGATACAAGAGAGACAATACAGTAGCCATATTTTATAACGGCTCTACGATAAAGCCAGTTAGAAGTGTACCAGCCACATAAGAAGTCAATATGAAGCTCTCACCGAATCATGTAAAGAGGTGCAAGTGTTATAATAGAAGTTCAAGTTGTGGATGTGAATTATACCTATGTGGAAGAGAGGTCATGAAAGATATAGAAGATGTGATGTGAGATATTAAGGTAAGTAAGGTAAAGGTGAACAATGTACGAGATACGTTAATACAGAAGGTTGTGAATAGTCCGTACATCGGACAAAAGGCTAGAGGCGCTGGGATTCAGTATCCAGGAATGGTAGCGGTGGCGTCAGTGGCATATCTTCCAGCATATGGTTTCTGGTACCGAGAGATCTATCCAAGAGAGTAAAGAAAAGTTAGAGACGATGTGATGTCTTGCTTGATGTTCCAGAATAACATAAGGAAATCTATGGTGCAAGCAAGTTGAAGTGAGGTTGCGAGTAGTGTAAATACATATGTATCGGTCGCAAGCTAAATTATAGTAAAGCGACAAGGTTTTCTGACATGGGTAAGGATAAGAAGGGGTGAGTGATGAGGTGACAATAAATGTATAAGTCCTCAGGTTTAAGCCCATGAAAACAAGAGAGATAATAGTTTCTCTAAAATATAAAAAGCTCTGTATAGCCTGAATGAACTCAAAGGAGTCTAAGACTAGTAGCATTTAGAAGAGATGGAATTCTACCGTAGTAGAATGAGAGTGTAATTGTAATAGATGAAGGATGACGTTTGGGCCTTCGATTGAGTAACAATTTCATGAAATGTACAGGATTAAAATACCCACGTAAGGTAAATCACATAGGGATAGTATGAAATACGGTTATGGAAGTATAGTATCGCCCCTAGGTGCTAATTACTGCAGATGTCCCCGATGAGACGTGAGCCCTAGCGGCAGTGTTACATAAGAGATCAAGTTATCAGTGGTAGATGATAGATCAACATTAAGGTGAATTAATAATGGATGGACAAGTCACAAAGTATGAGGTGAGATTAGGATGTGATTTTTAAGATGAACAATAATAAGGAAGCATTAAAAACATAGATTTATATACATGGGATAAGCAACGAGCGTAACCTAAAGTTTGGTAACAGACTGCAGTAACGATAAATCGAAGTAAGAGTTACACTATAGTATAACCTATCTAGATGCAGTAAAGTCATATGGACAGATAACTAGGTCTATGAAACAAGATATAGCAATTTTTGTAAGCTCGACAAAGTATCGAGCGAAGGACTTCAGTATACCTACATATGCCCAGAGGGACATCTTGTCAAGCTCTGCATATTTTTACAAAGTGAGGCCTAGAGATGGGCTAGAAGCTGGTGGAAAAAGGAGAGAAGAGTCGCATAGGCGCACTTACAAGGTCAGAGTCATACAAGCTGCATGATAGAAGGTAACAACAGTTACAAGATTGGAAGGATTCCGACCAAGAGTCATGATGTGAGATAGAGGCCTAAAGGGGAGAATGCCCTAGCCATTGGATTTATTCACAGAACGGTTGCCTAGGTGGCAAGGAGAGTACTAAAGTATTTGAAAGACATAAGTTATGAAAATAATAAGTGCATCAGTCAACATTAGAGGACGAATGTTCCATATGGGGAATGATGTTGCACCCCATATTTTCGTACATGAAAGTATGCCATAAGTGAATTGATGAAAGTTCGGGAACAGGATGTTACATCCCGCATTTTCGGACATTAAATTTTTGTCGTAAATTAATCGACGCAAGCTCGGGAATGAGATTATTTTGAGGTTACAAATATTATTCTATTTCAAATAAGTGATAAGTAAATTCGTGAAGGTGAGAGGGTAAGCAAATTAATGAAAATGAGTTTCGTCAAAATTTGGCAATTTGAGATAAAATACGGTCCAAGCTATAATACCTCATCTTTATGGACTAATGACATACACGGTATCACATTACCATGATAGTAAGATGTACAAAGTGTGTTGAAAGTGAGTAGTATTATAAATAATTTGGGATAATTCTTAATTATGTGGGTAATTGGTTAATTATCGGATTAGTGGGAGATTAATAAGTTGATTAGGAAAAGGGGTGATTTTTTGGATAAGTGTAACACCTCCCCCCCCCCCCCCCCCCCCCCCCCTCTAAACGTGGCAGCCCAAAGAGGCACTAATAATGACTCTTAATTCTAAATTCAAGTTGTCATTTTAAGAGAATATATGTGGCTTAATCATTATGCAAATAGGGCCCACAAAGCTTAAATGTAAAGGACTTTCATATATATTTGAGTAAGACACTTACGGATGCAGATCAAGATTTCCTAATAAATCATTTACAAATGCTTAGGAAACGTTATTTGCTTCAAGGACTTTCATGCAAAGTTACACTGCGTAATAGCAACGATATTTTTCGATTCTAAGGGTCTATGGTGCAATTTTTCTCAAGAATATAATATGAATGTTCCCCTACTTCGATATGTCATTACGTGTTGTCGTAATTAACATGTGTTAGTGGGATTGTCAAGAGAATCGGCTCAGTTATGTTAAGGCTACGCCCTTCTTTCATTTTGGCATGCTCTCGTAATTACATGTGTTTGATAACGAGGCATGAAGAGAAGTTCCTACTCCCGAATTTATATACATTATCTTAGTCTCATAAGTTACAGTATTCTCCCTTATCGGGACTTTATATTCAATCGAGTATTGTCTCCTTAGGTCTATATATATACAGTATTATAGTATTTTCACCACCATCGAGCTATAATCAGTGGGCAAGCTACTATTGGGCAACCTCAAATCAGATGGCAAGTTATATACCGAGCCTATTGTGGCCGAGTGCCTATGAGCGAGCCCAGTTGGCCGAGATATAGAGCCTAGTATGGCCGAGGGCCTATGAGCGAGCCTACTATGATAGAGTAGTTATATATACCGAGCCTTATAAGGCCGGATAGCTATTTTACTTACTATATTGATAAAGTTGAGTCAGTATTAGCAGATGAGCATATCTTCAGATTATCTTTGACTCCCAGTTACTTTCAGTTATTATATTATCAGTTTTGTTTCAGCTTTCAATATATTTCCTTACATACTCGGTACATTATTTCGTACTAACATCGATTTTCTGGGGGTGTTGCATTTCATGCGTGTAGGTTCAGATAGATAGATGGGTAGACCTCCTCATTAGGTGTTTCCTGAGTTCAACTTGATCGGTAAGCTTACTGCCCTTCGGAGTTGCTGAGTCTAAAGCTTTATGTACATCTTATGTATAATGTATATATGTTATGAGTAGGTCGGGGCCCTGTTCCGATCACAGTATATCCATCAGTAGAGGCTTGTAGACATATCATGTCAGTTAGTACAGTATGTTGGGCTTGTAGGCCTTTGTGTATATTTTGTTGGTTTGCCAGCCGAAGTAGTCATGACGGCCTTGTCAGCCCAGCTTTATATTTATGTTTAGTCAGCATTCGCAATTGTCTTGCAATGTGACCCATGGCCAAAGTATGACATTATATGTGCAGCGTCCCTTAGTCGCAAGTTGGTACGCAAGGTTAGGTGAGGCACCGGGTGCCAGTCTCGCCCCCCAGGTTCGGGGAATGACACTTTAATAGAAGGGCTACATCCTGAGACAAATATTATGGTAGATGCTGAAGCTGGAGGTCAAGTGTTGGAGAAAAGCTTTGATGAGATATATTTGTTATTGAATAAATTCTCCGAAAGAAATCCTGAATGGCAAGGGGAGATGGGAAAACACACAGTGCAAAAATCTGCAAGGGTTCTCGAGTTAGATGTCGTCTCTGCATTATCAGTGCAGATTTCCACATTGACCAACCAAGTCAATCAGATGACCTTGGTTATTAAAAAGTAACAAGCCCAGCCAGTGCAACAAGTTCAATTGTATTGTGAAATGTGTGGAGAGGGGCACACGAGCGACTTACGCCCAGTTAATCCAGAGTCTATTTGTTTTGTGGGTAATGCAAATAGGGGCCAGACAAACCAGTATGGGAACACTTACCATCCTAACTTGAGGAACCATCCAAACTGCTCTTGGGGTGGAAACCAAGGTGCTCATAATCCGTACAGGTCACAAGCACCTCAACAATAATATACACCATCGCAGGCTGAACAACAGGCAAACTCAACAAATCACTTTGAGGAGATGATGAAGAAATTAATAGATGACTAGCAAGCCGGAACACAAGAGATGATAAAAAATTAATGGTTGACCAGCAGGCCCAAGCAGCAGCAATGAGAAATTTGGAGCGACAAATGGGACAACTTGTCAATGCCCAAAATACTCGACCAGATGGAGCTTTTCCAGGCGACACTAAGGCTAATACTAAGGCATCTATTAATGTTGTGTCATTGAGGAATAAGAGACAGTTAGAAGAAGTCCAGTCGAAAAAGAGAAAACAAGTGACCTTTAATGAGAAGCCAACCACCATAGAGTCATAATCAGAAAAATCGAAGGAGTTAGAGAAGCCAATTGAAGATGCGGTGGCTAAGAAACCTCCACCATCAGTTGCGAGGCCACCACCTCCGTTCCCTCAAAGATTAAAGAAAGTGAAGGATAATGTCGTGTATAAAACGTTTCTTGAAATTTTGAATCAAGTGAAAATTAATATTCCATTGGTAGACATCCTGCAAGAATTGCCCAAATATGCAAAATACATCAAGGACATTGTGGCAAATAAAGGTAGGTTGACCGAGTTTGAGAATATGGCACTCATTGAGGATGTAGCTCTAGAATTCAAAGCAAGCTAAATCAAAAATTGAAGGATCAGGGTAGTTTCACTATCCAAATCTCGATTGGTAAGCATGCAGTGGGGCGAGCTTTATGTGATCTTGGAGCGAGCATTAATTTGATGTTGCTATCTGTGTTCAGACAGTTGGGTTTGGGTGACTCGCGCCCAACAACGGTAATCTTATAGCTGGTTGATCGCTCCCTTGATCATCCTGAAGGATTGATTGAAGATGTGTTAGTTCAAGTGGGTTCATTCATATTCCCTGCTGATTTTATTATCTTGGACTACGAGCCTTATCAAGAAGTCCCATTTATTTTGGGGCGTCGATTCTTAGCCACGGGCTGAGCTATTATTGATGTATGTGAAGGAAAGATGACGATGAGAGTAGGTGATCGAGTGGCGGTATTCAATGTGTATAAAGCACTCAGATTTCCATCCCATTATGAAGAGTTATCCATGATTTCTGTGGTGGAAAGTGATGCTACGTCATCGCTGCCTTATATGAGCCCCATAGATCCTCTTGAACGAGCTTTGATTGGGGATGAAGAATACAATGAAGACAAAATTATGAGAAATTGAGAAAGTACTTGACATGTCTTGCAGTTATGTCCATGGGTTTGGGAGACTTGAGGAGTTGGGCAGGCATGTCACTCTGACCCCTCCTAAGCCATTTATTGAAGAAGCTCCAAAGCTAGAACTAAATCTCCTTCCAGCGCATCTGTGCTATGCTTATTTGTGGAACTCTAATATATTTCCAGTGATTATCTTATCCATATTGGCTAATGTACAAGAAGAAAAATTTCTAAGAGTATTTCGCAAGTACAAAAAGGCTATTGGATGGACAATTGCTGACATCAAGGGAATCAACCATCGTTTTGCTTGCATAAAATCTTTTTTGGAAGATGGACATTGCCCCAATGTTGAGCAGCAAAAGAGATTAAATCCTATAATGAAAGAGGTCATGAAGAAGGAAGTAATTAAGTGGCTCGATGCAGGTATCATCTTTCCTATCTCTGACAGCAACTGGGTAAGCCTAGTGCAATGTGTGCCCAAAAGGGGGGGATGACTGTGGTAGAGAATGAGAAAAATGAGCTAATTCCTACTCGCACTGTGACGGGGTGGAGAGTTTTCATTGATTATAGAAGGCTCAACAAAGCAACCCGCAAGGGATACTACCCACTTTCATTCATTGACCAAATGTTGGACAAATTGACGGGGCATGAATATTATTGCTTCATTGATGGTTATTCGGGGTACAATTAGATTGTTATATGCCCAGAGGATCAGAAGAAGACCACTTTTACTTGTTCTTATGCCTTTTTCTCCTTCATTGAAATGCACCAGCCACTTTCCAAAGATGCATGATGGCTATTTTCACCAATATGGTGGAAAAATTTGTTGAAGACTTTATCGATGATTTTTCACTCTTTGGGTCTTCTTATGATGACTGTTTGAAGAATTTGAGCAAGGTGTTAGCCCGTTGTGAAGAAACAAATCTAGTGTTGAATTGGGAAAAGTGCCATTTTATGGTGGGGGAAGGCATCTTGTTAGGTATTAGAGTGTCTACAAGCGGCATTGAAGTTGATAAGGCGAAGGTGGAGGCGGTTGAAAAATTAGCTCCACCCATTTCTGTGAAGGGTGTCCGGAGTTTCTTGGGACATGCGGGGTTCTATACGCTTTATAAAAGATTTTTCAATAATAGCTACCCTTTGTGCAGGTTGCTTGAAAAGGATGTAACTTTCAATTTTGATGACGTCTTCCTGAAGGCATTTGAAGAGCTCAAAAGAAAGTTGGTGGTTTCCCCATAATTGCAGCATGGATTGGTCCTTACCATTTGAACTTATGTGTGATGCAAGTGACCATGCTATTGGGGAAATGCAAGGCTAGAGGAAGGAAAATGTGTTGTATTCCATCTACTATGTGAGTAATATCCTTGATGATGCACATCTGAATTACACCACCATTGAAAAGGAGTTGTTAGCCATTGTGTGGGCCTTTGAGAAATTTCGGGCATACTTGGTGGGAACAAAAGTCATAGTCCAACCGATCATGAAGCAATCAGGTATCTATTTTCAAAAAAGGAATCTAAGGCTATATTTATGTGTTAGTCTTATTGTTGCAGAAATTTCATGTAGAAATACGAGATCAAAAGGGCAGAAAGAACCAAGTAGTTGACCATCTATCAAGGCTGGAAAATCATGACCACGTGGAGGAGGGTGGACAAATTAAAGAAGCATTTCCTGATGAGAAACTTTTTGCTATAACCCAAGACCCTCCCCCATGGTACGCATACTATATGAATTATCTTGTGAGTGGGGTACTTCCTCCTGAATTGAATCTGAAGCTAGAAAGAGGTTTCTACATGATGTGAACTTCTACTATTGGGATGAACCATACTTGTACAAGCAGTGTGTTGATCATTTGATGAAGAGATGCATTCCATAAAAGGAGGCAAAATTAGTGTTGTATGATTTTCATGCATTACCTTATGGGGACCATCATGGAGGCGATAGAACAGCTGCAAAGGTATTACAATCTGGTTTCTTTTGACCAACATTATTCAAGGATGCGCATGCATTTGTTAAGAAGTGTGACCAATGTTAGACAACAGGAACAATCACAAAGAGGCATGAGATGCCTTTGAATAACATCCTGGAGGTTGAGATTTTTGATGTGTGGGGGATAGATTTTATGGGAACATTCACATTGTCCAAAGGAAACAAATACATTTTTCTAGTAGTTGACTATGTGTCAAAATGGGTACAGGCGATCGCATTGCCAACAAATAATGCTATGGTGGTAGCTGCATTTGTGAAAAAGAACATATTTTTGAGGTTCGGGACTCACACGTGCCTTGATTAGTGATGAAGGGACCCATTTTTGCAATCGGTAATTGAATAACCTTCTAGATAAATATGGAGTCCTCCATAGAGTTGCTACGGCATATCATCCGCAAACAAGTGGACAAGCCGAGGTGTCTAACAGAGAAATAAAGCAAATCTTGGAGAAGACGGTGAGTGTGAATAGGAAGGATTGGGCTGTAAAGTTAGATGAGGCCTTGTGGGCATATAGAACTGCATATAAAATGCCAATTGGGGCGTCGCCGTATAAGCTTGTTTATGGGAAGGCATATCAGTTGCCTGTTGAACTTGAACACAAAGCGTACTGGGCCATTAAAAAGTTGAATATGGACCTTGAAGCCACGGGTGAGAAGAGGCTCTTGAAATTGAATGAGTTAGATGAGTTCATACTACAATCTTATGAAAATGTTAAGATATACAAAGAGAAGATGAAAAGATGGCATGACAAGTGCTATTAAGCCATGTCACTTCAAGCTTGGCCAACATGTATTATTGTTCAATTATAGGCTCAAGTTGTTTCCTGGAAGTTAAAGTCGAGATGTTCATCCCCATTCGAGGTGGTGAGATTCACTCCTTATGGTGCAATTGAGTTGCGCGTGTTAAATGGTGAAAGAAAATTTTTAGTGAATGGACACAGAGTAAAGCACTATTGGGAAGGACTACTGATCGTGAGAAGACCAAAGTTGTACTCTGTGATGATTAAGAATGGTCTTGCGTCGTGCCGCGTTGTTAAATCAAGCGCTTGTTGGGAAGAAACCCAATTTTTATAGCTTTCATAGATTAACTTTTAAATTTTTTTTAGTTAGAGTAGAATAGAGTTTGCATTTTCTTTGTATAGAATTATAGGTAGAATTGTGTAGGACATGTAAATTGGATATATAAAAGGCTCGGGGGATCGAGATGTTATATTTAAATGTACAAAAAAATTAAAATAATTTGCGATGTTCAGCGCCCCACGCTGCCTTTGGCGCCCTATACAGTAGGTTTAAACCCCTAGCGCCAAGCATAGCATGGAGCACTGGGCTGGGGGTGAGAAGGTATGTTTTATTTTTCTTTTTATTTTTCATTTTTTATTACATTAATAACCCACCCATAAAACCGAACCATTTACCCATTTTCTCTCACATTACAACCCACTCAAATACGCTTACCCACTCAAATAAAAGGCTTCGAGCTACTAGTGGTTCTCTTTCTATTCTGAGGTCCCAGGTTTCCCATTTTTCTCAGGCACTATCTAGTGCACCTCCTACAAGGGGTGCCTTCAGCAGTCAGTCTAACCGACTAGGCCAGGGTCGGTTTCAGCAGCCACGCTCACTAAGAGCTTGTTTTGAGTATGGTGATACCAGATATATGGTGAGGGACTGTCCCAGACTTAGGAGGGGTGCACCTCCATAGACTACATAGGATCTATGGGTTCCACAAGTTCCACAAGGTTCACAGGCCATGGTTGTTGCTGTAATTGCCGCTCCACCTACCCCACCAGCTAGGGGTGGAGGTTAGGTGGGTAGATGTCACCCTAGAAGGGAAGGCTAGGCTTGTTTCCAAATTTTTCCTAGTAGGACGGAGGCATTTGCATCGGATGCTATCGTCACAGGTATGGTTCCGGTTTGTCATAGGATGCATCAGCCTTATTTGATTTGGGATCTAGTTATCCATATGTGTCATCTTACTTTGCTCCGTATTTGGATATATCTCATGATGAGTTCTCCTTTATATGTGTCCATGCCTGTAGGGGATTCTATTATTGTGGATCGTGTGTATCAGCCGTGTTTAGTTGGTATTGGTGGTTTCGAGACCAGAGTGGATCTATTGTTACTCAATATGGTAGACTTTGATGTGATCTTGGACATGGACTGGTTGTCATCCTATCATGCTATTCTGGATTGTCATGCCAAGACTGTGACATTAGCGATGCCAGTGTTTCCGCGGTTGGAGTGGAAGGGTAAATTGGATTATATTCCTAGTAGGGTTGTGTCCTTTCTTAAGGCACAGTGGATGGTTGTGAAGGGTGTGAATCATATCTAGCCTTTGTGAGAGATTTTAGTGCTGATACTCCTACCGTTGAGTCAGTTCGATAGTGAGAGCTTTTCCTAATATGTTCCCAGCAGACTTTCCGGGCATGCCGCCTGATAGAGATTCGATTTTCTTATTGACCTGGTATCGGACGCTCAACCCATTTGTATTCCACAATATCGTATGGCACCAGTAGAGTTGAAAGAGTTAAAGGAACAGCTACAAGAGTTTCTTGGTAAGGGTTTCATCCGGCCTAGTGTGTCACCTTGGGGTTCTCTAGTTCTTTTTATAAAGAAGAGGGATGGATCGACGCGGATGTGTATTTATTATAGGCAGTTGAGCAAAGCTACAGTGAAGAACATGTACCAATTTTCGCGCATTGATGACTTATTTGACCAGATTTAGGGCGCTAGAGTGTTCTCGAAGATTGATTTGAGGTTAGTATATCATCAGCTAAAGAATCGGGATCCAGATATTCTGAAGACTACCTTCAGGACTCAGTATGGTCACTACGAGTTCCTCGTTATATCTTTCGGGCTGACCAACGGCCCAGCAACATTTCTGCACCTGATAAATAGTGTATTCTAGCCATATCTCGACTCATTCATCATTGTATTTATTGACTACATCTTGGTATATTCTCGCATTTGGGAGGATCATAAGAAACATTTGAGGATCATTCTCCAGACCTTGAGGGAGAAGAGGTTATATGCAAAGTTCTCCAAGTGTGAATTCTAGCTTGATTCAGTGGCATTTTTGGGTCATATGGTGTCTAATGAGGGAATCAAGGTAGATCGTAAGAATATTGAGGCGGTTCAGAGTTGTCCCAGACCATCTTCAGCTACTGAAATTCAGAAATTCCTTGGTTTGGCTAAATATTATCGTTGTTTCGTAGAGGGTTTATCATCCTTTACTGCACCTTTGACTAGATTGACCTAGAAAGGGCTCCTTTCAGATAGTCCGAGGAGTGTGAGGCGAACTTTAAAAAGCTCAAGTCTTCTTTGACTATAGCCCCAGTGTTGGTGTTGCCTACCGGTTTGGGGACTTACATTATTTAATGTGATGCATCGCGTATTGAACTTGGCATGGTGTTGATGCAAGATGGTAGGGTAATTGCTTACGCGTCTCGACGGCTGAAGGTTCATGAGAATAATTATCTGGTGCATGACTTGGAATTGGCATCTATTGTTCATTCATTGAAGATTTGGAGGAACTATTTGTACGTGTTCCATGTGAGGCCTATACCGACCACCAGAGTCTCCAACATCTATTCAAGCAGAAAGATCTTAATTTGAGGCAGTTGAGATGGTTAAAGTTTCTGAAAGACTATGATGTCACTATTTTGTATTATCCCCAGAAGGCCAATGTGGTGGTCTATGCCTTGACTAGAAAGGCGGAGAGTATGGGAAGTTTGGCATATCTACCGGCAGTAGAGACGCCACTAGTCATGGATGTTCAAGCTTTGGCCAATCAGTTTGTGAAACTAGATGTTTTAGAGCCCAGCAAGGTTCTTGCTTGCGTGGTTTCTCGGTCTTCCTTATATGATTGCATCAGAGAGAGTTAGTATGACGACCCCATTTTCTTATCCTTAAGGACACGGTACAACACGGTGATGCCAAGGAAGTTTCTATTAGAGATAACAAGTTGTTGCGGAACGGCCAAATATGTGTGCCCAATGTAGATGGGTAGCGTGAGTTGATTCTTGAGGAGGACCATAGTTAGCGGTATTCTATTCATACGGGTGCCGCTAAGATGTATCCGGATTTGAGGCACATTATTGGTGGAGAAGAATGAAGAAAGATATAGTGGAGTATGTGGCTCGGTGCTTAAACTTCCAGCAGGTGAAGTATGAGCATCAGAGGCCGGGCATTGTGCTTCATAGACTTGAGATTCCCGAGTGGAAGTGGGAGCATATTACCATGGATTTCATTGTTGGGCTCCCACGGACTTTGAAGAATTTTGACGCAGTGTGGGTGATTGTGGATAGGCTAACCAAGTCGGAACACTCTATCCCAGTGGTGACTACCTATTCTTCAGAGCAGCAGTCTCAGATCTATATCTGTGAGATTGTTCGTATCCATGGCGTGTCGGTGTCCATTATCTCAAATCGAGGAACGCAGTTCACATTGCATTTTTGGAGATCCGCGCAGCGTGAGTTAGGCACATGGGTCAAGTTGAGTACAACATTTCACTCCCAGACGAATGAGCAGTCCAAGCGCACCATTTAGATTTTGGAGGATATGGTACGTGCATGTGTTATGGACTTTGGGTGTTCATGAGATTAGTTCCTACCGCTGGCCGTGTTCGCCTACAGCAATAGCTACCAATCGAGTATTTAGATATGAGGCCCTATATGGGAGACGATTCCATTCTCTAGTTGGTTGGTTTGAGTCGGGCGAGGCTAGGTTGTTGGGCACGAATTGGGTTCGGTATGCTTGGGAGAAAGTCAAGTTGATTTAGGATCGGCTTCGTACAGCATAGTTAGTCAGAATAGTTACATTAATTGGAGGGCTCGTGATGTAGCATTTATGGTGGGAAATAAAGTTTTGCTGCGAGTTTCACCCATGAAGGGTGTGATGCAGTTCGGGAAGAATGGCAAATTGAGCCCTAGGTATATAGTTCCTTTTGAGGTCCTTGAGAGAGTTGGTGAGGTGGCCTACAAGCTTGCGTTACCACCCAGCTTATCTACAGTCCACTTGGTGTTCCATGTTTCTATGCTCCGGAAGTATTATGGTGATCCGTCCCATGTATTAAATTTCAACTCACTCCAATTGGACAAGTATTTGACATATGTTGAGGATCTGATGGCCATCTTGAATAGGCAGGTCCGAAAGTTGAGGTCATATACATTGCTTCAGTGAACATCCAATGGAGGGGTCATCCGATCGAGGAGGCGACCTAGGATACCGAGCACGACATGTGGAGTCGTTATTCTCATCTTTCCATCACTTTAGGTATGTCTCTATGCATGTTCGAGGATGAATGTTTGTTTAAGAGGGGGAGAATGTAACGATCTAACCATTCGTTTTGTGTATTTGTGCCTCGTTTCCCATTTCTATGCTTCACACGTGCGTATTTGTGGCTTTATGACTTGCGAGGTTGGTTAGTTTCATTTCGGGAAGGTTTTGGGTTGAATTAGACCCTTTGGTTCTTAGTTTAGAAACCTAAAATAGAAATGTTGACCCAAGTTTAACTTTTGTGAAAACGACCGCGGAACGGTGTTTTGATGGCTCCGATAGGTTTGTATCGCGCTTTTGGACTTGGGCTTATGCCCATAATTGAATTCGAAGGTCCATAGGTTGATTTGTGTTGTTTTGCCGGAAGTTGTTAATTTGAGGTTTAGAAGAATTCCCAAGTTTGACCGTAGGTTCACTTTTGACTATCGAGTTTGGAATTTGGTTTTGGGACTTGGAATAGGTCTATTACGCTATTTAGAACTTGTCTGCAAAATTTGGTGTCAATGTGGAGTTGATTTAATAGGATACGGACGCTTGGCTACAACACTAGAGGTTCTTAAATTTAGTTTTCAAATTCATGCATTTTGATGTCCAATTTGTAGGTTTAGATTGTTATTTTTGTGTTTTGATCGTGCAAGTGAGTTCATATGATGTTTTTAGACTTGTGTGGATGTTTTGTTTGGATCCCCGAGGGCTCGGATGAGATAGGGACGTGCTTCGGAATGGTTTTGAACTGAAAAATAGGATTGTTGGTGTGTTGGTTCTCTGATGTCGCAATTGTGAGCACCAGCATCACAATTGCGAACATGATAAGGGATGCTCATGTATTGCAATTGCGATACCTTGTTCGTATTTGCGAAGACTTGGCTTGGGGTAGGCTAGTTTGCATTTGCGGTTGTTTTCTTGCATTTTCCAGGACAGACTTCGCATTTGCAAAGCCTGTGTCGCAATTAAGACATCTCCTCAATGTGTCAGGTGACGCAATTGCAAGCTTTTCTTCGCAATTGCGAGGGTTCGCAATTGCAAACCCATTATCGCAATTGCCACATATGCAACTGAACAAAAGGGTTTGGAGTCAGGATTTTATATCATTTTCTCTCTATTTAGAACCATAGACTCGGTAGGAGACAATTTGGAGAGAGGCTTTTCATATACATACTTTGGGTAAGTGATTCTAATCAATTTTCATCTATATTTCATTATTATATCTGAGGTTTAAAATCAAATTTATGAGAATCAAAGAGGAAAATTGGGGATTTTTGTCAAAGTTTTGAAAAATGAAGATTTGAGTTTTGACAGTCGATTTGGACTCAGATTTGAAAACAAAACAGATATATGGACCCGTGGGATTATGGGTAGTATGAATCTAACCTTGGATCCGAGTTTTGACTTGGGGGCCAGGGTTGACTTTTTGGAAATTGTGTAAAGATCAAAGCTTTATCTATAGCAATCGATTTCCTTGCATTGTTTGATGATAATAAGTCATTCTTTGTTAGAGTTGAGCCGTTTGGAGGTAAATTTTAGAGGAAAAGCTATATTTGAAGGTTGATTTGGACTAGTAGAGGTAAATATCTTGCCTAACTTTGTGTAGGGGAATTACCCCTTAGAATTTGGGTTGTTTGTTCTAATTGTACTATGAGAAAGACGTATACACAAGGTGACGAGTGCGTACACGGTCTATATGTGGTATTTTGAACGGTTTAGACTTTTTAGACTTCTTCCATCCATTTACTTGAATTTGTTATGACACGTTATATATTTTATTGTTAATTTTACTCTCACCTGCTCTAATTGATGTTGTTAGCATTTGTTACACTCTTTATTATTGCAATTGCTCTTATGTTCTTAGTTGAAGTTGCTGCCTTCCTTATTGTCATGTTACTCCATTTTTATTGTTGAAATACTCTTACATGAAGTTGTTATTTCGGGGAATATCTTCTTGTTTAGTTATTAGTGTTGAAGTTGTGGAAGTCATTATCACATTGAGGTTGAAGTTGGTAATTGTTTAGATATCTTTCCTGGTTGAGTATTCCTAATTCGTCTTGTTGTTATTGAGATTCTTGTACACAGTGTAACTGAGCCATAGGCTAGGTGCTATGATAACATCGGTATTGTTGATTTTTGCAAGTGTTGTGACATATGGGCATATGTGATGTGAGTTGACTATTCTGTTGTGATATTTATTGTCGCGGAGTCTGG
Source organism: Nicotiana knightiana (assembly GCA_005239525.1). Lineage (NCBI taxonomy): Eukaryota > Viridiplantae > Streptophyta > Magnoliopsida > Solanales > Solanaceae > Nicotiana > Nicotiana knightiana. Next base: position 7,971 of record ML423241.1, on the reverse strand, counting down.
GTTTCGACATCTTTTGGGACAACTCATTTCCTTTTTGGGAAGGGGTATGGAATTTGAAGAGTCGTCACCTAACGGATTTAAAGTGCGTTATGGAACCTAATGCAAGTAACTCATAAACCGGTTTACATTACCAGAGATTGGGTAAGGGCTCATAATTACCTTGAGGGGAAGATGTTAGGCACCCCTTGAGGTCCACAACGGTGGGTCCCAGCCAAACACATTTTAGTGAATTATTCATAAAGCAATTTAAACAAGTAAAGATCACTTTAAAACGAGAATAAAAGAGGTCCTAGGTTTATTAGCCGATAGGATCACTTATGTGCAATACTCGGTAAACTTTCCCCAAATAGAGGTGTTACGCGTAGTATTAGCGCATAGGTCATCATATACTTTACTACCCAATTGCCCTCCCCTTAATTATTTCTTAAGCGATTCTAATTGAATATGTACTCTATGCGTGCATTACCTGCCCCTTTACCTATGGCCCTGGAGGTGTTTAGGATCTCTATTAAGGTGGTTCTAGACTCACTTATAGTGCTTAAAAGGACAAAATCTAAGCAACAAACAAACCAGATAGGACTATCATATAATAAAGCAGTTGAAGGCTCACATTTACCTCCGCAAATAAGCAAACAATGGCACGTCTCGAACAGCAATTTTAAACACTTTAAAGTCCTATAGCAGGATATCTAGGTGAGCACAAAAGCAGAATATGCAGCAATTATTAAGGCGAGGCAGTGAACACCTAATCAGTTTGCCTATTGATTTTTATGGCTTACTAAATCTGGGCGGGATCCTATAGACATAGTATCTAAGCGTGAATCAGACCATAATAATAAACTAGCGATTGACTTATAATAGGCAGATTTTTATCTATTTAGACCCTATAGACATGATGTCTATGCACTGAAAATGATCACAAGCATTACTTCAGAACATATAAACACAGAAATTGATATTTTCATTTTTATCTCTACAAACATGATATATAAGTGTCAAACTGTTTTTATACTTATTCCTTATAGGCATGACGGCTAAGTGTTCATACTGATTTCAAATATGATTTTCTAAGGACATGATATCTAAGTGATCAGAATATTATATGAATTTGATAATTCCCAAAGGAAGATCATATAGTCATGGTTTCTAATGCACATTGAGACTTGAATATATGCATGAACATGAATTTTTGATACATAATTGATAAACGTCCCATAAAAGGATTTCTAAGATGTAAAGTAGAAACCCAGGACAAATAAAGAGATAAGTCCTATAGGCATGATTTCTAATGCATATAAACAATCACAACAATCCGATATGCCTGATTTCTACCCGATCCCAACAAAGATATAAAAATCCCTTCAAGCTTTACTAATAACCCCAATATCTATTTTTACAAGAATTATTATTACAGACCAGATATAAAGGAATTACAGAATGAAATTAATATGTTATAGGGAGCCTAGGTAGGCCCAAATAAAACCTGGAAAACCCGGCCTTCACCTAAGTCTGAAATGCCAGTATCTCATAGTACCAAGATGGTATCCTAGTGTGTCAAAGTTCCCCAAGGGCCTCAAGGACCCCGGGCAATGCTCACACCAGGAACCACCCTTTAAAGGAAATATTTTTGTGCATAAGTGTTGAAGAGCCAGCCTTAGTGTGTCAAAGTTCGGAGGAGTCTCATGGACTCCTAGGTATTGCTCACACTGGAGGGGCAGGACCCTAGATATTCTAAGAGTAGGAGTTGAAAAATAGTGCCTGAAAAATAGGAATAGTTTTAAGAGATCAAGTTAGAAATAAAACAGGAGTAAACAGAACCATTGCAGCACTCTGAGTCCAAACAAAGACTTTCAGTAATCAGACAAGGGACAAAAACAGGATCACAACCATTTCAAGAAAAGCTTTATATTGCATGGATTTAACTTAGTTCACTAATTAAAACTAAGTGGGGCGGCATAGCATGCTGGGAGCAGAATAATAAACAGATAACAATTCCAAAAAGGGTAGTAGGGTTAGGAAAATAGAAGTCCTGAAGCAAAAACACATAGAAATGTTCAAGAGTTATAGCATGCTAGTTAACACAAAGAAGGTTGTCATATTGTAACAGTCAGATTCCACAACACTCAACAGGGATAGATGTCACACCTCCTTTTTCACTACCCCGTAAGGGTAATAATGGATATGGTAATAAGGGAGTTTTTCCACTTTAAGTGACATTATTCGATTTTTGGGATTTATTTTATTCAGAGTCACCACCCGGATTTTTTACGGTGTTTCGGGACACCATTTATTTATTAGAAATCCCAAAACCTAGGAATTTTGACTCTGTTTAAATTATCTGCGAATCAGAAATCCGGGTAAGGAATTCTGTTAACCCGGGAGAAGGTATTAGGCACTCCCGAATTCCGTGGTTCTAGCACGGTCGCTTAATGATTAAACTTGGCCTAAATTGTTTAATTACCGATTTTAGCACCTAAATGCATTTTTAAATTTTTACCGCTTTTAATGTTCTTTTGTGTTTAAAGAGTTATTTTGAGACGAGTCACGTATGCGTATACCCGTTTGAATTGGACGTGTCAAAAATTATGTCACACGGACGTGTACATAATTTATCACTTTTAATTATTTAAGAAAACTCCAAAGATGCGTGAATGCGTACCTTGGTTTTATTTTGAAAATCGGCGGTTAAATCATGTCACGCATAGGCGTACTTAGACCTTAATTCTTGAACCCATAGTTATATAACGTAAATGTCGAAAATCTTAAAGTTTGCCTACATGAGTGTGGTCGGCTTAGCATGTTCTTAGCGGTATAAACAAACAATAAAGCAATGAATACTACAGTACTGATATTATTTCTTTTAATCTGACCCCGACTTAACTAACGATTCCTTGCCTTAATTCATTTAGCTAGTTAAAACATACTCACCCAGAGAATAACATGAACAATCAAGATTACCAACAGGGTAATGAAGACATGTTAAAGTAACAATAGCCAAGTTGAAATAAAATCGCGAATGGTGTAGAGCTTGATACTGGCACGTGAGACTTAAATACATTTGAATAGAAGTTGAACATCTAAAAAAAAAATCAAAGCATTTAAAACAAATCATTAAAGGAAAGATACAGAACATCTGGGCTCAAAAGTTTCCACTAAAAGTAATAGCATGCATTAAGAGAATGGCAAATTTGATTAGTATTCTAATGGTATTTTAAATATTACCATAGTTAGTTTCATGATTAGCACTCTAGATATGATTATTAATGGAGAAACCAACTTCGATAAAAAAAAATGCAGAATGTAAACCCAAAACGAGCAGCACCAGACAAAATCAAGTGTTCACAATTCAAAATAGAACACCAAACCAAGGAAAAAGGATAAACAAGGACCAGTATCACGATTATCACCACAGATTCGAAAAAAAAATTAAAAAAAAACGGGAATAGAGATGGACCTGAAAATTGAGATTTCAATTTAATTTCAACAGCTACAATGAAGGAATTGAAAAATGATGAATCCAAATAAAAGACTTCAAAAGGTCTCAAACCGAGAAGCAAACCACGACCGGAAAATTCAAACGGCATTCAAAATGGGCCTCAAATCACCTCTGTTTGAGACGTAAAAGCAATAACCGGTCAGATCTACAACTGTTCCGGCGGTGACTGGTAAGCAAATGCAGGAGAGAGGTGACAGACAAGGGTGAGAAAGTGGGAAGGGAAAGGAGTAGTTGTGGTGATTAGGATTGGTGTCGTGGTTGTGTGTGTGTCCGGCGTCTGGTTTTTAGAGGAGGTGGAGCGACGGCGGTTCTGGGTCTTCTGACCGGATTTCCGGCGGGTTTGGTGGAGGTCGCTGGAGTTTTGGGTGGAATGGCTGGTGGTTGGACGGTGAAGGAGAGACTATGGTTGGTTGTGAAAGTGTGAAGAAGAAGGATCCATGGAAAATGGCTGGGATTCTAGGGGTTGCTGGCCGGATCTCCGGCGGCTTTGGTGGAGGAGCTGGCGGAGGGATTGTTTTTCACCGTTCGCAGCTCTCTAATTTATTTTTTTTCCTTTTTAAATGCTTGGCCCCGTTTTATTTTCTCTTTATCTTCTTCAATTTCCAATCTCCCCCTACGTGAGTTCACTTCTCCTATTTATAAAGAGGAACAAAGTAATTATCTACTCTTTTGTAAAGAATTATCAGTGGGGATGTGGGAATGTGAGTGGGGGAAGTGGGGAAGTGGGGAAGTGGAGGATAGAACGTGAGAGGTATGGGGAAAATGGGGTTATGGTTTTTTTTTTTTTTAAATTATTATTATTTTTTGTTTTAAAGTAAAATTAGATTTTTAAATAAAGTTTGATAATAAACTTCATCACTCTAACGTGATTTTAGTTCATTTTTGATTTTTTTTTTTGTCTTTTATTTTAAAATATAGTTAAATTATGAAGATAGAAAGAATAACCAATATGTCTTACAATATAGGAAAACTAAATATTTACATGTATTATAAATAATACTAAGAAAAATTCTATAGATTACTTATTAAAATTCTAATTAAAAGAAATCATTTTTTTTTTTAGATTTTCATTTTCTCTTTACAAATAGAAATAAAAATACGTTATATATACATACCTAAAGAATTATTTACATTAAAATAGTATATTATTTGGGTGTGGTCAAAAATTAGTTGTTCATAGCATGCCCCTCTTTGCTTGGAAACATAAAAAGTTTTCAGGCAAAGAAAATGAACAAGGTGACTGATTTTTGACCTCACTATTATTTAAGAAGGAAAAGAAGATAAAAGAAAAAGATGTGACCGAGCCTTGGTTTTAGGCAGCCTACATATCCCGGGTTATAAGGGAATCAGGTCACGTGTAGTTCAAGTGGAAAATGACTGATAGTGTATGCTTAGATGGAGAGCCGAGCAAAGTTCCGTCAAAGTTCCGATCCGCAGTTCCGACTATTACATCAAACTGAAAAGAAAATTACATACTCTTGAAATCCAAGAGTTACAAAATTCCTATCTAAATGTCATCTGGAGTCTTGTCTTGATTCTTGACTTGCTTCTTCTATTGACTTTAGACTGAAACTCGATGCTCTCGATGCAACAGACTATGAAATATTCTTACATGCTTGTTTCTTGATCAGATGATGAAGGCAACCACGGGATGTAGTACCCTGTGTTGATGATAAGATGAGGCTCGTGGCACTATATGATGCTACTAGGGAATGTCGTACCCTATGTTGGCAAAACAATGCAGCCAGGGGATGTAGTACCCTGTGTTGACAATAAGGTGAGGCTCATGGCTCACTGGGATGCTACTAGGGAATGTCGTACCCTATGTTTGCAACAAAATGACACTCGTGGTGCTTTGAAATGCTACTGGGGAATGTCGTACCCTATGTTGGCAAAAATTAATGCAACCAGGGGATGTAGTACCCTGTGTTGGCAATAAAATGAAGCTCGTGGCACTCTGAGATGCTACTAGGGAATGTCGTACCCTATATTAGTAATGAGAAATACAACCAGGGGATGTAGTACCCTGTGTTTGGCAATAACATAAGGCTTGCAGTGTTCTGAGATGCTACTAGGGAATGTCGTACCCTATGTAGGCAGAAAATAATGCGACCAGGGGATGTAGTAACCTATGTTGACAATAAGATGAGGCTCTTGGCTCTCTAAGATGCTACTAGGAAATGTCGTACCCTATAACAATAAGTAATTCAACCAGGGATGTAGTACGCTGAGGTGAAGATAGGGTATTCCCTATAATGAAAATAAAAATAACATGATCACATGTATATTAGAAGGAAATCAGGGATTTGAGAACTTCACTTGGTGATGTTCGTTCTTCCATGAACTGTTTCCTAAAATAGTTTTGTTCCTGTTCTGAACAAAGAAAGATTCGTCAGTTTTAAAATGGTGGTCAGTTTGTGGCCTTGATTTCTTCAGCGACTTGACTTTGCGTCCATTACACTTGTTAGAAAAATTTACTCTGTCGATGATCGTACAAATTGCCGGGAGATTCTGGCTTTCCTTTTTGGAGATCTTCTTTCTAAACATCAAAACCTTACTATTTTGCGCCTATCACCATTTGTGTTTATGGTGAAAACACCCTTAACCCCAAAAGAACTTTTATCTAAGTAACTTTTGTTGACTCTTGACACATTGTTCAGTCCTTCAAGCCTTTTGCTCATCATGGAAATCAAAGATGGCTTTATGCCTTTGCCCATGTTGCTCATGCCCAGAAAGTTTTGCTTCATATAACAGGAAAATGTAACCAATTTTGCGGCTTTTTCTTTGCGTTACTTTGACAAAAATAGACTAAAAGGGACTCAAAAAGAATAGCGCGAAAGAAAACAGGAAGGTGAACTAATAGATATTACAACTTAATCAAAAAGTGTCCCTTTCAAAGAAGAAAAAATAAAAATAAAAATAAAAAGGAGTTATCTGGAGGAATATGCTGACTTCAATGAACATGACATGCACTTTGGACTGGATGCTCGATCCGTCTAAACCGTCTAATTCTCAAAATCCGTTGTAAACTTCCTTTCCAAACTGAGTTATTTGTCTTAGCCATGCTTGTGCCGGGATATATGAAGGCATAAATCGATCAACGATGCCCTTTGTGGGTTTTCACCAATTGACCTCTCTCATTTGTCTTTCTCTCAACTCACTATCGCCTTATAGTGCCTGTGAAGGTTTTCACCAATAAGACTCTCTCATTTTATTTT
>ML423240.1:92984-173834 GCA_005239525.1 Nicotiana knightiana | reverse complement strand
GGGGGGGGGGAGGGGGGTGGTAAATGGATATTTTTGACAGCCCAACGACTGTTTTTAAAAAATTTTCAAACGGCTAGTTTCTTTTAAAAAAATTACTGTTGGGAACATCTGGCCCGCCAAGGGACCGTTCCGGTCCCGGTCCCTTGGCGGGCCAAACGATCCCGGTTCCAAAGCCAAGAACCGGCCCAGGCTCGCATATACCGGTCCTACCGGTCCCGGCCCACTTAGCCCGTTTGGCCCTATTGAACCGCGGTCCCGGGCCTGTTCTAATCCTGAACCGGCCCACTTGCCACCCTTACTCGGTATACGATTAAGATCTCATAATAGATATGACCATCAGGGATGAAATAAGAGTAGTGGCGCTTAGTCATCTGAACTCAATACTTCTGATGCGAAACATAAATTAATATGTAAAAGCTCACAATTATCACAAATAGTAAGTTTGAACGCCTTACATGTGGGATTAAACTGGTACGTTGTCGTAATTTTTATTATTGGTTGGTCAAAACCCATAAGCTTAAAGATATAATAAGTTCAGTTTTGAAAACCTTAAAGATTAAATACATAAAGAACAAATTCGGGATCCTTCTATGATGACCATCGCTTCGCAGCACTAAAAGATCGGAAAAGGAAAGACTTGATAGACACATTAAATCATGTTAATTTAGCATGATTAATTTATGAAAAACTACATATTATTCAACCATGATTGTATAAATACAACACATATTATATATTTATTGATTTAATATATACGTAAATAATCAACATTTGCTACTCAACATTCAACAACAGCTTAATTTGATTTCCTTGAGCGGTCCCATAAATTTCGAAAATATGCGCATATACAATAAGACCTCTATATAATAGCATCCATAGTGTAACGACCCGACCGGTCGTTTTGAGAATTTAAGCTCCGTTTGGTGGCGTAAGATCTTGAACAGTTTCACACTGTGTATACGACCTATGGGTGTGGTTGGATTCAGTTACCGGATAATTCGGAGTCGAATTGGGAGGCAAATTTCAATTTTTGGAAGCTTAAGTGATGGAAGTTGACCGAAGGTTTGGCTTTAGTGTAAACGGACTCAGAATGAGTTTTAGGTGATGTCAACAGCTTCATATGATGATTTTGGACTTAGGCCCGCATCCGGAATTGGTTTTGGAGTTCCGTAGAGTAATTTGAGGTAATTCGGTGAAAGTTAAAATTTTGGCGATTTCGGCCGATAGTTGAAATTTTGATATCAGGCTCGGAATGGAATTCCGAGAGTGGTTGTAGGTCCGTTCTGTTATTTATGACTTGTCTACAAAACTTCACGTCATTCCGGGTTGAATTGATAGGTTTCAGCATGAGTTTTGATATTTGAAGATTTGAGAATTCATAAGTTTGTTATTTGGTTTGATTCGTCGTTTTGGTGTTGTTTTATGTGATTTGAAACCTCGAGCAAGTCCGTGTTAGGTTATATGACTTATTTGTGTGATTAGACCGGGTCTCAGGGGCCTCGGGTGTATTTCGGATGGGCTTCAGGTCAATTTCCCTTAAATTTCAAATGCTGAATCAGTCTTCTGGTTTCCTTCTATGAGATCGCATAGATGTAAACGCGATCGCATAGTATTTTGACACCCACCCCCAGTTTTCCTTCAATGCGTTCACACTTCCTCTTTCGCGTTCGCGTAGCTCTTTCATTTGGCATCAAATAAGTTCCTTCAATGCGATCACATCCCAGGCTTCGCGATCGCATATTGTAACTTTTGGCAGTAGATAATCCCTTCTCTGCGATCGCAATCTTGGACTCGCGAACGCACTGTGCGTATTTTGGCAGTAGCATCATTCCCTTATATGCAATCACATTAGTCTCTACGCGATCGCATTGCACCTTTTTGGCCAGTAACAATTTTCTTCTATGTGATCGCATCGTTTGGTCTGTGATCGCAGTGCACAAATGCCTGGACAGAATATAAGTTTTCAAAATCGGGGGTTTCACCATTTTTATCATATTTTGACCTCTAGAGCTCGGATCTTGGCAATTTTTGATGAGTTTTTCACACAAATAGAATGGGTAAGTTTTCTTACACTAGAATTAAATATATTCCATGGATTAGTCCTTGTTTTTATTATTTAATTTGTGTGTTGAGTTGGGGAAATTGTGGGTTTTGAAACAAAATTCCTAAATGGAAAAATCATGATTTGAGGGACAAAATGATATCGGAATTTGATAAATTTTGTATGGTTGAACTCGTATTAGAATGGGTAATCGGATTTTGTAAAATTTGTCGGGTTCCGAGGTGCGGGCCCGGGGGTCGACTTTTGGGTCGATTTTTATATTTTTGTAAAAACTGAAACTTTACTATTCTGAATAGTTCCTTATACGTTTTATGTGTATTTTGAAGTTGTTTTAGTGGATTTCGAGCCGTCCGAAGGTCTTTTCGCCCTAGAAGTCCATTTTAGAGTACCGGGTTATCGTCTTTGAGGTAAGTATCTTGCCTAACCTTATGTCCGGGAACTAACCCTTAGGATTGAGTCTTCTATGTTGATTGTAGCCCGTGTACGCGAGGTGACGAGTGCATACTCGGACTTATTTGCAAATAGGTTGGCTTTTTTGGATTCTTAGGTCCTTATATTCCCTGTGTATGAAGTTGTATTTGTTATATCTGTGTTCCAATTGCTAGTTCATCTCTCTCTGCTTAAATTAGAAGTTACTTTCTTAGTTTTCCTTTGTTGCTTATTCGATCTTAATTGGCTTAATTAAAGACGTTTCCTTTTCTACTGTCGTGCTATATCTTCCTTCATAAACTACCTATTGGACTAGAATTAGCATAATCTCGCCCTATAATTGTTTGGCAGTAATTGGAGTATTATATGTTGGTGTCAAGCATGCCCGTGGGTCGTATATTGTGATTGATATGATCTTTCATTAAGCACTACTTAGGCCTAACTTGATGATTATACATGTTGATGGTATTTNACATGAACAATACTAGAATTAGCATAATCTCGCCCTATAATTGTTTGGCAGTAATTGGAGTATTATATGTTGGTGTCAAGCATGCCCGTGGGTCGTATATTGTGATTGATATGATCTTTCATTAAGCACTACTTAGGCCTAACTTGATGATTATACATGTTGATGGTATTTTCTTGGCATTTCCTATTGCGGACTATTGATTCAAGTTGGGATTTATTTCGTGAAGCTAATTAATTAAGCAATATTAGTTATAGTTGTTTCCCTTGCAGGGATGATATTGTCTCCATTGTTGACTCTCTTGCCGGGACAACATGGTTTCTATTATTGTTCATGCGGTTGATGATATTTGTTTCCATCGTTGACTCCCTTGCCGGGACAGTATGGTTTCTATTATTGTTCATGTTGTTGATGATATTGTTTCCATTGTTGACTCCCTTGACGGGACAATATGGTTTCAATTATTGTTCATGCGGTTGAAGATAATCTTCGTTTCCATTGTTGACTCCCTTACCGGGACAATATGGTTGCTATTATTGTTTATGTTGTTGATTCCCTTGTCTGAATGTTATCATTTCATTTATTTGGGTGAGGAAGAGTGTAAAGCACGAAGGGTGATGCCGTGCCATTTGTCTATTATCATTATCATGTGAGGAAAGAGTGTAAAGCACGAAGGTTGATGTCGTGCCATATTATTGAAATTAAAAGCACGAAGGGTGATGTCATTCCATATTATTGAGAGTAAAAGCACGAAAGTTGATGTCGTGCCATATTATTGAAATTAAAAGCACGAAGGGTGAAGTCGTGCCATATTATTGAGAGTAAAAGTACGAAGGTTGATGTCGTGCAATATTATTGAAATTAAAAGCACGAAGGGTGATGTCGTGCCATATTATTGAGAGTAAAAGTGCGAAGGGTGATGCCGTGCGTGATATTGTTATTGAGTGCTAATGCACGAAGGGTGATGCCGTGCCATATTATTGTGAGTTCATGGCATGAAGGGTGTTTTAGTGAAGGTGAGGATGAGGGACATGCATTATGATGTGATATTTGTTTCCCCGTGTATACATTGTGCCTTTACTTCGAGCTGCTATTGTTGTACTTACATATTTGGTGTGACTTATCGTTATTGTCATGTAATTGACTTTTATCTCAATTGTTGATACATTGTCCATGTCTTTTACTTGCTTAATTTGCTTAATTTACGTGTCATAACTGTCGATTCCTATGGGAAGGACGAGAGTAAAAGCACAAAGGGTGATGTCGTGCACTTGTTCTATCGGGAATTAAGTTCGAAATACATTTATGGGAAAGTATATTTTAAAAACACTTTTCTTGAAGAAATCACATCTAAAGACTTTCCTTCTGTAAAGTATCTATATACGTATTCGGAAGAGGTACTTTTCAAAAGAAATTTCCTATTTTGAAAGGAATATATTTAAGGTCTTTAATATAAACTGGTGGGTGAAAGGTTATATTCGAAGGTTTGATTAAATTGTTGGAGTTGTTGGCTAAGGTCAGAGGTGGAGGTTATCGCAGTGCTGAATTATTACTTGTTCTTATGGTATTGTGGGCTTCGGTTTTTGGCTGAGTTTCCGTCCATTTTTCTGTGTAATATTATGATATTTCGTCGATTTATTATTATTTTTCCTCCCGCATTGCATTGTTATGTAGTTAATTATATTGTGTAATCCTTGTACATATGTCATATTCCGTCATTTTCTATATTTATTCCTGTTTGTTTTATTAGACCAGTGGGTGTCTTGACTAGTCCTCGCCACTACTTCACCGAGGTTAGCCTTGATACTTACTGGGCACCGCTGTGTTATACTCATACTACACTTCTGCACTTTTTGTGCAGATTCCAGGTTTTGCATAGCCGGCCGTTCGATAGTTAGCAGTGCGGTTGCTGTGGTGGAGACTCAAGGTAAAACCGCTCCAGCGATCGCGAGTTTCGGAGTTACCGTCTTATTTTGCTTATACACTATTGTATTTGTTCCAGAACAGTGGTACTTAGGAATTATAGTGTAAATTCTGTAAAGCTTATGACTTGTACTTACCGGATTTTGAGAAGATGTGTAAGGTGTAGAGATTTATTCCAGAAAAGCACTTAAATGATTCTTGTATTGTTATTGATGTTTATTAATGATAGGCTTACCTAGTCCTTAAGAGTAGGTGCCGTCACGATACCCAACGGAGGGGAAATTGGGTCGTGACAAGTTGGTATCAGAGCTCCAGGTTCATAGGTTCTACGAGTTATAAGCGAGTTTGGTAGAGTCTTGCGGATCAGTACGGAGACATCTGTACTTATCATAGAGAAGCTACAGGACTATTAGGAATATTTCACTTCCTTCACTCCTATCATGCGAGTTCATTGATCTTGAAGTTTGAAATTACCGTTCCATTCTCTCACTGATGGTGAGGACACTAGATGCGGCTCCTGATAATATTACCCCGAGACGGATGTCGCTAGGGCCAGAGGCAGAGATCGACGAGGAGCACATGCTGCAGTAGGAACATCTACCAGAGCAGCCGTTGAGGAACCGCCGGTAGTCCCAGTCGGAGAATCGGATTGATTCTAGGTGTACCAGCTACTTCACAAATCAGGGGAGGAGTTCAGACTCCCGCCGTCTACACTCCAGAGCAGCGAGATCATGTTGGTCAGGTTCCAGGTGACATGGCAGCACAGCATGTGGTTTCAGCTCAGCCATGGTTAGGGCAGCAGCATCGGAGGAAGAACAACTTAAACTTGAGAGGTGCAGGGAGTACCACCCTCCTATCTTCCAGTGGATGGGTGACAGATGATGCCCAGGATTTCTTGGAGGAGTGTCATTGCATTCTTCGTACTATGGGTATTATGGAGACAAGCGAGGTTGTTTTTGTCACGTCTCAGCTCAGGGGAGCAGTTTTAAGCGGTGGCGGGCATATGAGTTGGGGTAGCCCGGCCGAGTCAGCTTCACTTGCATGGATTCAGGTTTCAGAGATGTTTGGAGGGAGTTTGCACTCCAGTCCCTTTGAGATGCATGGCGCGCGGAGTTTGAGCATTTGCGTCAGGGCACTATGTCAGTATTAGAGTACGCTGTCAGATTCAGTGAGTTGGCCAGTTATGTACCTCACTTAGTTGTTTTAGTTAGGATGCGAGCCCGTAGATTCATTGAGCGACTCAGGCATGATATTCGATTCAACATGACTCGAGAGTTAGAGTCGAATGCCTCATTTCAGCAGGTAGTAGGGATCGCTCGCCGGTTAGAGAGAATGTGGGACCGGGAGCGAGAGGACAGACGAGTTCAGGAGAGAGAGTACAAGGAGGCCTCGTAGGCCGGAGAGATCTATTGGTCCTTATTATGGAGGCAGAGTACGGCACGGTAGAGGTTTTGTGGGTCAGCTGGTTCAGTTTGCATTACCAGTTTCGCATGGGGTTTCAGGTACTCATCGGTCTCAGAGTACTCATATTGCACAGTTTCCACAGCCGGCAGAGTGGCTGTTTTGAGTATGGAGATACCAATCACAGAGTGAGAGTTTATTCCAGGATCCGGACAGGTGTATCACAGCAGGGGTATTCAGGTGAGTAGAGGGCGACCAAGAGGGGGAGGCCCGGCCCATTGATGTGTTTCATATAGTAGGCTGAAGGCCGTTGTGCTAGATATTATCATACATGTATATTTTGATGTGTTACAGAGGGGCACCATTTGTATTTCATTATAGTTCTGCTGGTCGGGACGAGTTTCCCTTATTTGTTGCTTTAATGATAAGTGAGTTTCATGCTTTACACTCTATTTTTCATGCTTGCTTCTGTTGGGAGATTCTAAGAGTGGTAACCCGTGTCTATCATTGTTTTATTCATCATTTAGAGTGGTAAGACTAGAAGTGAGTTCTTGATGTTCATCATGGTGGGCTTAATGTGATTTTTCCTAAGTGTTCTATTTACGAGTTGTGATGTGATACTCCATCAAGATGTGAGTTCAGTGAGCGTTATGATTTTATCAGCCGAGATGAGTTAGTGGGGAATTTCAATTAGTATGATATATTTTCGGTATGCGATTTAGAGTTGAGGGCGAGGTCCTCGTAATATTTGTGATTCGATATGTTTGGACCAGGCTGAGTACCGCGGTGGAAATTTTATCAGGATGTGATCCTTGTGATTTGTTCATATGCTTTGCTTCTTCCTTGTTATATTGCTTTTTTAAGTCAGTATTGATAGAGAGTCGTGCCTATGGGCTTGTTTGATAGTTCCTTTATATGTTTCTATTTTCATATTCAGTCATTTCGTTATGTGCCTCTTTAGTTTAACTTGCGGGATGTGTGCCCAGTGGTGTTAGTTGTGGCTCGGTGATTCGGGTGTCTAATAATGATGTCTTCGTGTTTATTTCATCATTATCAATATTATGGGGCTTGGAAACAGAGTTCTTTCAGATGTGAGGCTAATTGCCGATACTGAGTTGATTTCGGGTAGCTATTGTGATTAGAAGTGTTATTATGAGCCTATGTCTGATGTGATATATTGCGTGGTCATGCCTTGCGGGTGTAGTCATGAGTTGATGCATCCGGTTGAGGCTGATGTCGGATATGGATTTAGAATCGGGTCTTTTGGAAATGAGTAGAAGGTGAGAAATTGAGGTATGAGGCTTATCGGTGGTGATAAGAAGGCTAAATTGCAGTTGTGATGGCGTCATCAGGCTTATGTAGGTTAGGGTGACGTGATATCACCCGTGGATGTGTGTTGGAAGTGTGCAACCAGTGATTGGATGAGTTCGGGGTGAATCTTGGCACGTTCAAGGACGAACATTATTTTTAAGAGGGGGAGGATGTAACGACCCGACCGGTCGTTTTGAGAATTTAAGCTCCGTTCAATGGCATAAGGTCTTGATCAGCTTCACATTGTGTATATCGACCTGCGTGCGTGGTTGGATTCAGTTACCGGATAATCCGGAGTCGAATTGGGAAGCAAATATCAATTTTTGGAAGCTTAAGTGATGAAAGTTGACCAGAGGTTTGAATTTTGTGTAAACGGCCTCGGAATGAGTTTTGGGTGATGTCAACAACTTCGTATGATGATTTTGGACTTAGGCGCGCGTCCGAAATTAGTTTTGGAGGTCCGTACAGTAATTTGAGGTAATTCGGCGAAGGTTAGGATTTCGGCGATTTCGGCCGATAGCTGAGATTTTGATATCGTGCTCGGAATGGAATTTCAAGAGTGGTTGTAGGTCCATTGTGTTATTTATTACTTGTTTGCAAAATTTCACGTCATTCCGGGTTGAATTGATAGGTTTCGACACGAGTTTTGATATTTGAAGATTTGAGAATTCATAAGTTTGATTTTTTGGTTTGATTCGTCGTTTTGGTGTTGTTTTATGTGATTTGAAACCTCGAGCGAGTCTGTGTTAGGTTATATGACTTGTTTGTGTGATTAGACAGGGTCCCGGGTGTGTTTTGGATGGGCTTTGGGTCAATTTCCCTTAAATTTCAAATGCTGAATCAGTCTTCTGGTTTCCTTCTATGCGATCGCATAGATGTATACGCGATCGCATAGTGTTCTGAGACCCACCGCCAATTTTCCTTCAATGTGTTCACACTTCCTCCCTCGTGTTCGCTTAGCTATTTTATTCGGCATCAAATAAGTTCCTTCAATGCGATCGCATCCCAGGCTTTGCGATTGCATATTGTAACTTTTGGCAGTAGATAATCCCTTCTCTGCGATCGGAATCTTGGACTCGCGAACGCACTGTGCTTATTTTGGCAGTAGCATCATTCCCTTCTATGCGATCACATTAGACTCTACGCGACCGCATTGCACCTTTTTGGCCAGTAACAATTTTCTTCTATGCATCGTTTGGTCCGTGATTGCAGTGCACAAATGCCTGGACAGAATATAAGTTTTCAAAATCGGGGGTTTCACCATTTTTATCATATTTTGACCTCTAGAGCTCGGATCTTGGCAATTTTCGATGGGTTTTTCACACAAATCGAATGGGTAAGTGTTCTCCAACTAGAATTAAATATATTTCATGAATTAGTTCTTGTTTTTATCATTTAATTTGTGTGTTGAGTTGGGGAAATTGTGGGTTTTGAAAGAAAATTCCTAAATGGAAAAATCATGATTTGAGGGGCCAAATGATATCGAAATTAGATAAATTTTGTATGGTTGAACTCGTATTGGAATAGGTAATCGGATTTTGTAAAAAATTTCGGTTCTGAGGTGCGGGCCCGGGGGTCGACTTTTGGGTCGATTTTTATATTTTTGTAAAGACCGAAACTTTACTATTCGAATAGTTCCTTATACGTTTTATGTGTATTTTGAAGTTGTTTTAGTGGATTTTGAGGCGTCTAGAGGTCTTTTCGCCCGAGAAGTCCATTTTAGAGTACCGGGTTATTGTCTTTGAGGTAAGTATCTTGCCTAACCTTGTGTGGGGGAACTACCTCTTAGGATTAAGTCTTCTATGTTGATTGTAGACTGCGTACGCGAGGTGACGAGTGTGTACTCGGACTTATTTGCAAATAGGTTGGCCTTTTTGGGTTCTTAGGTCCTTATATTCCCTGTATATGAAGTTGTATTTGTTATATCTGAGTTCCGATTGCTAGTTCATCTCTCTCTGCTTAAATTAGAAGTTACTTGCTTAGTTTTTCTTTGTTGCTTATTCGATCTTAATTGACTTAACTGAAGACGTTTCTTTTTCTATCGTCGTGCTATATCTTCCTTCATAAACTGCCTATTGGACTAGAATTAGCATAATCTCGCCCTATAATTGTTTAGCAGTAATTGGAGTATTATATGTTGGTGTCAAGCATGTCTGTGGGTCGTATATTGTGATTGATATGATCTTTCATTAAGCACTACTTAGGCCTAACTTGATGATTATACATGTTGATGGTATCTTCTCGGCATTTCCTATCGCGGAGCATTGATTCAAGTTGGAATTTATTTCGTGAAGCTAATTAATTAAGCAAGAAGCAAGATTGGTTATAGCTGTTTCTCCTGCCGGGATGATATTTTTTCCATTGTTGACTCCCTTACCGGGACAGTATGGTTTCTATTATTGTTCATGCGGTTGATGATATTGTTTCCATCGTTGACTCCCTTGCCGGGGCAGTATGGTTTCTATTATTGTTCATACTGTTGATGATATTGTTTCTGTTGTTGACTCCCTTGCCGGGACAGTATGGTTTCTATTATTGTTCATATTGTTGATGATATTGTTTTCATTGTTGACTCCCTTGCCGGGACAGTATGGTTTCTATTATTGTTCATGCGGTTGATGATATTGTTTCCATTGTTGACTCCCTTGCCAGGACAGTATGGTTGCTATTATTATTTATGTTGTTGATTCCCTTGTCTGAATGCTATCATTTCATTTGTTTAGGTGAGGAAGAGTGTAAAGCACGAAGGGTGATGTCGTGCCATTTGTCTATATTCATTATCATGCGAGGAAAGAGTGTAAAGCACGAAGGTTGATGTCGTGCCATATTATTGAAATTAAAAGCACGAAGGGTGATGACGTGCCATATTATTGAGAGTAAAAGCATGAAGGTTGATTCCATGCCATATTATTGAAATTAAAAGTACGAAGGGTGATGTCGTGCCATATTATTGAGAGTAAAAGCACGATGGGTGATGCCGTGCGTGATATTGTGATTTAGTGCTAATGCACAGAGGGTGATGCCGTGCCATATTATTGTGAGTTCATGGCACGAAGGGTGTTTCCGTGCAGGTAAGGATGAGGGACATGCATTATGATATGATATCTGTTTCCCCGTGTATGCATTGTGCCTTTACTTCGAGCTGCTATTGTTGTACTTACATATTTGGTGTGTCTTATTGTTATTGTCTGTACTTGACTTTTATCTCAATTGTTGATACACTGTCCATGTCTTTTACTTGCTTAATTTGCTTAATTTACGTTTCGTAACTGTTGATTCCTATGGAAAGGACGAGAGTAAAAGCACAAAGGGTGATGCCGTGCAATTGTTCTATCGGGTATTAAGTTCGAAATACATTTATTGGGAAAATATATTTTAAAAACGCTTATCTTGAAGAAATCACATCTAAAGACTTTCCTTCTGTAAAGTATCTATATACGTATTCGGAGGAGGTACTTTTTAAAAGAAATTTCCTATTTTGAAACGAATATATTTAAGGTCTTTAATATAAACTGGTGGGTGAAAGGTTATATTTGAAGGGTTGATTAAATTGTTGGAGTTGTTGGCTAAGGTCAGAGGTGGAGGTTATCGCAGTGCTGAGTTATTACTTGTTCTTATGGTATTGTGGGCTTCGGTTTTTTGTTGAGTTCCCGTCCATTTTTCTGTGTAATATTATGATATTCTGTCGATTTATTATTATTTTTCCTCCCGCATTGCATTGTTATGTAGTTAATTATATTGTGTAATCCTTGTACATATGTCATATTCCGTCATTTTTTATATTTATTCCTGTTTGTTTTATTAGACCAGTGGGTGTCTTGACTAGTCCTCGTCACTACTTCACCGAGGTTAGCCTTGATATTTACCGGGCACTGTTGTGGTGTGCTCATACTACACTTCTGCACATTTTTGTGCAGATTCCAGGTTTTGCATAGCCGGCCGTTCGATAGTTAGCAGCGTGGTTGCTGTGGTGGAGACTCAAGGTAAAACCGCTCCAGCATTCGCGGGTTTCGGAGTCACCGTCTTATTTTGCTTATACACTATTGTATTTGTTCCAGAACAGTGGTACTTAGGAATTATAGTGTAAATTCTGTAAAGCTTATGACTTGTACTTACCGGATTTTGAGAAGATGTGTAATGTGTAGAGATTTTTAAGTTATATGTTATCTCTCCATAACAGTTATTTACCTATAACAGTAACAACCATGTTTATAGTAGAACGCTCTTTGTAAAATTATCGCTCTATAACAGTTATATAGAATCTTTAAGATTACTAATAACAATTCTAAAAATATGCACACAATCTTTTCCATTGAACACAGTTTCTATCTTGCATACGACACAAGATTTGAAGATCTCCACATTATATATTTTTCCATTAGATACATTTTTGCTGAAAATTTCGATACGGATCTTCGTCAATTCAAGCGTTATATCGGTAGTAAGAGAATGAAATCTATGAAACAACAACAATTATAAAGTTCTTCCATCAATCTTGAAAGATTTTATTTTTCTAATAGCTTTAAAATGTGTGCCTTAGAGTTTATACCTTTGTACGTTTAGTTAATGAATTTATTAATAATGTATTAGCTTTCTTCATTATATACCTAGTGAAATGCATATCTTCTGAGATTTTAAATTTGAAGAATTTTCTTATATTTTATATGTAATATTAAAAAAGAAAAATAATTAATTTTTTAATAAGTTTTATCTATAACAGCCAAAAAATATTTAAACATCAAATGTTGTTATAGGTGTATAACAGTCATGTTTACTCTTAAAATCGGATAACAATTAAACTTATAAGTGATTTTAAGGGCACATGATTTCACCTAATACCAATTGATAAATATGATGTTTAATTATAGAAATCAACAGTAAAATAAAGCAACCAGTATTGAAAGTGCAATTTGGCCCTCGAGCTTGACCGCCCTCGAACCAACTGAGAACGTATTAAAAGTATGAACTGAACTGAAGAATAAGAGAATTTAAGAGAGAACAATTTTGTATAGCTTTGGTATGCGAGAATTCGATGATTACAAATGATTAGAACTCCCCTTTATATAGTGGAGGAATTCCATTTATGGTACAAATCTAATTACAGAAGGAAATCTCATGATTAGCTAAATAACCGTTCTTGATTTGATCCGTTCTGAGATTTCCGCCATGATCCTCGACCGGTTACGTATATTTCGGCTATCCGTTAGTATGCTATCTATGGTCTTGCTCGATGTCTGTCTTGTTTGGCCTCGATCATCATTGGTCTCTATCTTTGACTAGTACTTCGAATCCTGAGCTCGGTACCTCATCTTCATGTCTTGGTCCGATGTAATACGGGGTCGATCCTTGAGCCACCATCTTGGTCTCGGTTAACCAACAAAATCGGGCGAGCCTAGTTTTAACCATATACAGATAGTTCCCACATTATTTGGAGTGTAATGATAATAAACGAATTGAGTCTTCGACCTTTACCCCGATTTGTCATGACGTCACCACCGTGATGTAAGCGACAGAAGTGACCGAAACGTTCAGTCGGTACAGTTCTCCAAGTATTTAATGTGTGTCAACTGATGGTCAGCCACTAGTAGTTTTGAACCGTCACCGTGAAACCCATAAATAGGCTTCTTTTCCATTGGTTCAAACTTTACTTCCAATCTCTTTTGCTCTAGTCTTCAAAGCTCTCTACATCCTTCAAGTTTTTCATCTGCAAATCTCCAAGTTTCATCGTTAATCCCTTCCTAAAACACCACATATTATCATCTTCATCCTTCTTTAACCCTAAAGTTAAATGGAAAAAACGTCAAAGGCTGTGGCATAAAAGGAAACTGCTTCATCATCTCGGCCAGCTGGCGAGAAAATATCGGTGGAACCACGCCCTGAGGAGTGTGTTCCCGGGGGGTGATTCATCAGTTCTGATTTTAATATCGAGAAAACTTTGTCGATTCACAGTTGATATGAGCCGGTATCGAGATACATATGCTCGATACTTCAGACTTCCTCGAGCAAGTGAAGAAAGATTGTAACTGGAAAGGCAAAGAAGTGGTGATACAGGCTCCCGTATAAGACATCACTACCCATGTGGAAAGGTTTTTAAGTGTTTACACTTACCCTTTCACGCTAGGTCCCCTCGATCCTGTTATTGTGGACTTCTTCCGAAAATACCAAGTGACCTTAGGACAAATCCACCCCTCCTTTTTGAGGATTGTCATACTGCTCCGATTTTTTGTAAGCAAAATCGACAGGCTCCCCTTCACCCTCAACCACTTTATAAGGTTATACAACCCCCGGCTCTATCGAGGTGGGTTGATAAAACTCCAACGCCGGGCCACCAAGGCTTTCATCTCAAGCATAGATGAGGACAAAGACCAGGGTTGGATGGGTCGATTTTTCCAAGTGAGGACCTCGAACCTGATTCCGTCTGAAAGCATGTCATTCCCCGAGAGATGGAACATGAAACATAAGTATGATTTATCAGTTTCTACATGTTAGCTTCATTTCTTCATTTCCTCTTATCGATGCTCTTTTTCGGTGTAGCTGTTGCCTGGATGTCGGGGGCGGTTCCCCATCTTGAGAGCTGGGTCAGGAGTCTGGTCTCGACCTCAACATATGCTAAGCATGCATGGCGCAATTTATCGAAAGGCCGGTGGGAAGCCAAAAACCATGGTAAGCCTTTTTCATGTGTATAATTATTCGATAAAAACATTTCTCCAAACTTACTCAATTTCTTTTTCTGCAGGTCTTGGAAAAGATGCAGTCATAAGGCTCCCCTCTGGTGAAGAAGAAACCCCGCTCCCCGTCCCGAAGCCGTCAAATGAGAGCAAGAGGAAGAGAACATCGACCTCTGAGGGGCCAGATCCTAAGAAGAGAGAGGCTCATAATCCAAAAAAGAACATCATTCCCTTGTCTGTAGAGTCGATTCAACTCATAAGGGAGGCAGAGGAAGATGAAGAAGAAATAGAAGATGACTCCGGGCTGGTGGCCCGAGTAAACACGAACACCAAGGCTCAAAAGGCCGCCGAGCCGGTAGGAGTAAAACATTCTGCCCCGAGTTGATGGGGCCTCGGGAGGAGACTTGAATGAAGTCCCTGAGTTAGCAAAGGCCGAAGGTGCCTCACCTCGAGGTGAAAAGGCGGTGGAATCGATTGTGGAGGCCGGTCTCGAGGCTCCTCGAGATAAATAAAATGCCCAAGAGACCCACTTGGGGTAATAGAAGTCAGAGACTCCCCGTCACTCCCTTCATTTTCTGAGGAGAGGATTCGGGAGGCTCAAGCCATGAAGACTCCTTACTTAGAAGGAGCCCACAAAGGGGAATACCCTTTCCGTGGTTATTTCACTAGGGTCGAAGATGTTTCCGGCCGAGTTACTTGGACATACAAAGGATGGATTAATGCGAAACGTCCTCGAGTTTCAGACTAACCAGTCAATTTTCGGCCCCTAGCGTCAACCTCGGGTGCAAACAAACAATCATCATCTCGATCCCGGAGGATACATGAGTTTCTACCGCCCCCATAAGGTTGGCTAGTTATCTTTGGGGTCTGGTCACGGAGGAAGACCAAGCCCTGATGGACGAAGTAGGAGCACCGTGTCTCTTTAACGAGGCACAACAAGCCTTGAATAGGGTAAGCCTTAACTCTCTTGATCTATATTAGTTCCATACTTTTTCCTTGCCTAACTCCCTTTCTTCTATTTGTGTAGGCCTCGATGCTTCATCATGAAGCTTTTTCTAGATATTGGGTAGAATTGAGCCGATAAGAGACTGAAATTCAAGGGCTTACTGAGGAGAAGAACAACCTCAAACTTCTAAGTGAGCAAAAGGAAGAAGAAACCCGGGGCCTTCGAGCTGAGTTAGCTTGGTCCCAGAAGGAACAAAGCGACCTGACTGAGCAGGTAATAAAAATCTTAGAAGTTTATGGCATCGGATCGGGCCTGACGGCTAACACTTCGATCTCACAGGTCCAACAGAAGTTCGAGATGATCGGGCAACTTCGTGAAGAAGTAGATGTAGTGAAGGCGGAAACCATAACATGGAAGCAGGACATGGACCGCTTTGCCTCGGAGAAGGGGGATGCTCGAGCTTAACTAGGCTCGGCTGAGAGTCAGCTCCAAAGCTTGAAGGATAAAAACTTTGTGTAGACCATGAAAATCGAGGAGCTTCAGGCTCAGTTGGGTTTAGTAACCTCCAATAGGGAGAAGCTGGCCGCGGAACTTGCGGCGGCCAAATCTGAGGCCGAGACGGCCAAGGCCGATTTGAAGAAATCGTAGCCATTTACCGGTATGACACCGAAGCTGCTCAAGCTCGAGCAAAAGAGGTTGTCGATGCCTCTAAAATTCAAACGTATTGGGTGGCCGAGAATGCCAAGTGCCAGTCTCGGAGGGAGACTCTCGAGGAGATCCATGCCCGTGGCTTCGATCTTACTACTGAGATTGAAAATGCCAAAGGGCTTGAAGCCGAAGCCAAAGCATTAGCCTCCCCTGATGATGATGAATCCGGGAGCATGAGCGGGTCGGAGAGTGGAGGAGACCCCGATGGTGAAGATGCTGCTCCTAGAGAAGATTAGGCACTTAGGATTTTTCCTTTGAATTTTTGTATAAAACCTTGACTGGGCCATGTTGCCCTTGTAAATAAATTTTGATATATTTACAAATATCTTTTTTCCCTTTCTGTTTTGTCTTTTCTTCATTTCTGCCTTATGAAAATTTGTTTCATTTATGCCTTATGAAATTGTATCCACAGATTCGACGCCTAGGCAATTTTGACCGAAACCAAACTAGTATCGATTGAGTGCCTACTCGAAATCGAAGTAGGGTAACCCTTAGGTTTTAATTGAGTGAGGATGATCTCTCGAACTCAAAACAAAAAATGGACCTTAGGCTTTTGTATTAGGCAGATATGGCCTTTGTAAAAGAATGGTTTTTTCCCCCTTTTGATTGTTATAAAATTTGTTATGTCTTAGCATGAAATAAGGAATTGTTCGAGAGTTCGAACAATTTTGTACCCATTAGGGTTTTCGAGGGTCGATATTATCGGAACCCTTTGTAATGTTTTGTAATGCCTTAACACGACATAAGGAATTATTCGAGAGTTCGAGCCATTTTGTACTCATTAGAGTTTTCGAGGCTTGATGTTATCGAAGCCTTTTGTGATTTTGCCGAGGGTAGCCTTTTTAACCAGTTTTATGAAAATATTCGAAGGTCTGTTTTATTACGGAATTCAGACGTCTCCGAACCATATTAATTCGGTCGTAGCCTTTTATGTGCGACTTGCCTCTTAGGCTTATTTTCCTATTTCACTTCGATCTTGCCCGAAGTGTCAGTCCCAGAGTGGCGTGGTTGTGGCCTATAAAATTTGAGGGTTGCCTTTATGGTCGTATAATCTCAAAGTTTTGATAATTTGACCTCGTCTAGTCCCCGAGTGTGGGGTTAGTTGTTCGAACTTCTGTTATTGTTAGCCCTTGAGCCTGTTTTCACAATAGATCGAGAATATGAAATTGTAAAGTATAATTTTTCTAAGACATGAGATATTGTCAAGGAAAAATACTTCTCTTAATAGATGATTATACATGCGTACATGTTTGATGTCGGGGCTCGAGCAACATATATGGGAACGGTTCATTCGACTGTTTGGCCATTATAAAATTTACCTATCGAGACCATGTTGTCACGGAGTAAATTCCTTGTAACAAAAGTTGACATCCAAGGGTGATGCCCCCCAGTATTCGAGGTTGATTGTAAAGAAGCCTCAGATATTGTTGAATTGCTCTAAGTTAGCATGAACAATGGTTGCCTCGTTAAAAACATCACCGGAAAAACCCATTTGGGACAAAAACCGGTCTAAGGGAAAAGAGTGTTATGCGTGCTTTTATACCTAAAGAATTCATGTTGAAGAATCCATCATCGTCCCTGATCGAACAACTGCAATTGGTTAGTTTAAAATATAAATGAAAATGGAAAGGTCATAGCTTAGCAATAGCATTGTTTTAGGAGCGACACGTTCCAATTGTTTCGTAATTGATTGTCGTCCATTGGGCCGAGCTTGTAAGATCTTTTACCGATGATGTTGAGGACCTAATATGGTCCCTCCCAATTTGGCCCTAGTTTTTCCTCATTCGAATTTCGAGTGTTAAGGGTGAATTTTCTTAGCACCAAGTTCCCGATTTTAAAATGTCAAAGATTGGCTCTTCGATTATAATACCTTTCGATTCGCTATTTTTGTGCGGCCAATCGAACGAGGACGGCTTCTCGTCGTTCATCCAATAATTCTAGGCTCATATTCATGTCCTAGTGATTCGATTCTTCTGTTGCATATCAAAAACTGATGCTAGGTTCCCCGACTTCAACCAGGATAAGAGCTTCGGCACCATAGACTAAATAGAACGGTGTTGGCCCCGTACTAGATTTCGACGCCGTGCGGTGTCATGCCCCAAATCGAGGGACGAGACCGGCGCCCAACCGGATGATCTCGGTCAAGCGGACCTGGATTGCCTTTCCTACCCATTATAATATACATTATTCCACATGAATTAGAAATTTAGAGTTTAAGCATGAATCTACTACTTGAGTTCATATTATCCTTTATCAATTCCACATTTTATAATCACAAAACATACAATAATTTCGATTCGGACCACGATTACTAGTAAACATATTTACCGCCCAAAATACATATATGCACAACCCACATCATGTCTACAGAGCCTCTAAGAGTACTAAGGTTTTACACAATACTTGCCGGCAACAAGGCCCTGGCTATACCTTAAAAGACATAACATATACAAGAAGATGATGTAGATTACACATGGCCCCGAGAGGAAGTGGGTCTCACCGGATCTGCTGAAGGTACGAAGGGGAAACACCACTATTGGCGGTCTGAGCTACCTGCTGTGGAACCACCTACATCCATATAAGAGATGTAGCGCCCCCGGCAAAAGGTACGTTAGTACCATTGAATAGTACTAGCATGTATGAATCAAGTTTATTCCAAGTATAATCAAACAATACACAATTAGAAAGCAGTTAGGGTAACCACACAAGTACCACACAAGTATACAGAAAACCACAAATGAAAATTTCACAGTTGCTTGTTTCAATTTCTCATCTGTTGCGATGCGCAACCCGATCCCACCGTACATTCTCATCTCACCCTTATTACCTCTCCACCATTATTACTTCGTGTTGTGGCAAGCAACCCGATCCCACCGTACAATCACATTTCACTCTTATTACCTCTCCACCCTTATTACATCGTGTTGCGGCGCCCAACCCGATCCCACCGTACATTCCCATTTCATAACAACAATCACCAATAATTATATCACAAGGATCTTTATCATGAAGAACATAAGTTCATATCAACCAATAACTAGGTGAAATCAAGGCACATTGATCCGTACCAATCAANCTTTCATTATTTACTACACAACATTTAGCACTTGGATACATTCAACACTTTATTTCATTATCATTTCTTTCGTTTTGCAGCACATCCTCTCATACCGATGTATTCAACATTTAACGAGCTTTACACATGGTAGGATAAGCACAACGAATCACCCTTCATAATCTCAATTAGCATGGTAATTGACTTAAGAAAATTAGAGAATGAATTCGTACAACTCGACACAGCAGGACAAAGGATTCACATATGCTCAAGCAAGAATTTTATACCGTGTACTCGGACACCAACAAGGTAACTCTACAAAGATTAAAGTTAGCCACACATATCTTGATTTGGGATTTTTCCTTAATTTCTACCACAATTCATCGGACCTTCTAGCACCTTCAATCTAGTTCACAATGTGGCATAATTTAACTTAGAATTAGGAACAATGATCATGTCTTGAACTCACTTGATCATTCTATCGAACACTAAGTGTTCTTTTAGATTAAATGGCCTCTTTTTAGTGAAAGATTACTCTAACTCATTTCCTTTTACTAGATTATGACTAGTTGGTTACATGCATGCAAGGCTCCTACCTTTATCTTCATGAATTCACCTAACCATGTTTCATTTTCACAAAAAATTAGAAATTTAGGTTGATGGGGTAGAAGCTTACCTCTTGTAGTGAAGAAAATGGTGTCCTACTTGATCAATTCCAGGTCTGAGTAGTGATGGAGGAACAATTTGATGAAGATGGAACTCTCTCTCTAGAACCCACTCTCTCCTCTCTCTAATTTATCAGAAAATGAGCTTAAAATGAAGGGGGAGGTTTTTTAATGAACTGGGGGTCGGGTATAAAATTAGAAATTTAACAGTCCCGAAGCAGAAATGCGGTCAGGAATGCGATCGCATTCCTGCTATGCGGTCCGCATTCCTGTCGCATAATTGGACCTCAAATGGGCCAAAAAGAAAAGTAGATTGTCCAGGTATGCGGTCCACATACCTGTTATGCCATCGCATAGTGCGCGCATAACTTCCTCCGCAAAAATCAAGGCGCCAGAATGCGGCCCGCATTCGTGAAATGCGATTGCATTCTAGGCCGCATAGCTGTCCTCAAAATGGACAACAAATTGTCCAGGTATGCGACCATTATGCGGTCCGTATACCTGATCTGCGATCGCATAATGGACCGCAAACCTACACAAATCTGGGAAATTTTATCTTTTATGTTCGGGGGTACTTTTTACTCAAAAAAGGGTCCGTTTTAAGAATTTGTACAGTTATAACAACACGAGGACCTATTTGGGCATTATTTTTAGCCATGAAATTTTACGGGTCTTTACACGCGGTATGCCCAAAGAACCTCGGTCAATCTCTTCTTGAGATTTTGAATAGTGTTCTTGTTGGTCGATTCGGCTTGTTCATTCCCACTGGGATGATATGGTGTTGATAAAATCCTTTTAATCTTGTGATACTCGAGAAATTTTGTCACTTTACTGCCGATGAACTACTTTCCATTATCGTACACAATCTCGATAGACATCCCGAATCGACATATAATGTGGTCCCAAATGAAGTCTATGACTTCTTTTTCTCTGACTTTCTCAAAAGCATGTGCATCAACCCACTTAGAAAAATAATCAGTCATAAATAAAATAAATCGATCTTTACTTGGGGCCGATGGGAGAGGGCCGACGATGTCCATCCCCTATTTCATGAATGGCCATGGGGATAATACCGAATGAAGTTGCTCCTCGGGCTGGTGAATCATTGGAACATACCTTTGACATTTGTCGCACTTTCGACCAAACTCTTTTGTATCCTTTACCATATCGGCCCAATAGTACCCTATTTTGATAACTTTGTGAACCAATGACTCGGCACTAGAATGATTTCCACAAGTGACTTCGTGAATCTCCCATAGGACGTAGTCGGTCTCTCCTAGTCCCAAACATATCGCCAATGGTCTATCGAACGTCCTCCTAAATAGCATTCCGTCCTCGGCCAGAGTGAATCGTGCTGCCTTTGTACGTAGAGTTCTTGATTCTTTTGGGTCTGATGGAAGCTTTCCGTTCTTTAGGTAATTGATGTACTTATTTCTCCAATCCCAGGTCAGAATTGTAGAATTTATTTCAACGTGGCCTTCTTCGATCACTGATTTCGAGAGTTGTACCACAATCCCCGAGCTAAGTCCATCAGCTTCGATCGAGGACCTCAAGTTTGCAAGGGCATTGGCCTCGCTATTTTGTTCCCGAGGTACATGTTGTAAGGTCCACTCCTTAAATCAATGTAGAGTCACCTGTAACTTGTCCAAGTACCTCTGCATTTGGTCTTATCGGACTTCGAAAGTCATGTTGACTTGGTTTACCACAAGTAGGGAATCACATTTGGCCTCAATGACCTCTACTCCCAAACTTTTAGCCAGCTCGAGACCTGCAATTATGGCCTCATACTTGGCCTCATTGTTAGTTAATTTCAAAGTTCTGACATATTGTCTAATTACATTACCCGTGGGTGGCTTCAAAATAATGCTCAGCTCGGACCCCTTCATGTTCGAAGCGTCGTCTGTGAAGAGGGTCCACACCCCCGACGATGTACCCGATTTTAATATTAGTTCCTTTTCGACCTCGGGTATGAGGGCTGACGTGAAGTCGGCCACAAAGTCTGCCAAGATTTAAGACTTGATAACCGTTCGGGGTTGATACTCGATATCATACCCACTGATCTCGTCGGCCCATTTGTCCAGTCGACCCGAGAGTTCGGGTTTGTGAAAAATATTGCAAAGGGGATAGGTAGTTACAACACAAATTGGATGACACTGGAAATATGGTTTTAATTTCCTAGAGGCGCTTATTAAGGCAAGTGCTAATTTTTCTAAGTGTTGGTATCCAGTATCGGCCTAACCTAACATAGTAAACAGGGAATTGCGTACCTTTCTCTTCTCAAACTAGGACCCCAGTTATCGCGATTTTCGATATTGCTAAGTATAAGTAGAGTTGCTCGTCCGCTTTCGGAGTGTGAAGCAGTGGCGGGCTTGATAGGTATTGTTTTAGTTCTTCTAATGCTTGTCGGCACTCCGGGGTCCATGCAAAATTACTCTTCTTCTTAAGCAGTGAGAAGAACCGGTGACTTCTATCTGAGGACCTCGAGATGAATCGCCCTAGGGCGGCTATGCACCCTGTTAACCTTTGTACGTCCTTGACATTATCTACGACCCTCGATTTGATATCATAAAGCCGATGAACTTGCCCGAGCCGACCCCAAACGCACACTTCTCTGGATTGAGCTTCATGTTGTACTTTCTTAATATGTCGAAGGTCTCCTGCAAATGTTTCAAATGGTCCTCTGCTTGCAGGGACTTAACTAACATATCATCAATTTAAATTTCCATTAATTTTCCTATTTATTCTTCGAACATTCGATTTACTAGGCGTTGATAAGTTTCACCAGTATTTTTTAGTTCGAACGTCATTACATTATAGCAATATGTGCCGTATTTAGTGATGAACGAAGTCTTTTCCTAGTCCTCTAGGTTCATCTGTATTTGATTGTACCCGGAGTAGGAGTCGAGAAAACTGAGAATCTCATGGCCGGTCGTGGAATCAATCATACGATCGATATTTGGCAGAGGAAAAGAATCTTTTGGGCATGCTTTGTTCAAGTCTTTATAATCTATGCACATTCTAAGAATATTTCCTGATTAGGGACTACCACTATGTTTGCTAACCATTTGGGATATTTTACTTCGAATGGACCATATTTTGAGAAGTTTGGTTACCTCATCCTTGATGAATGCATGCTTAACCTCGGATTGGGCCTTCTCTTTTGTTTTACTGGATAAAACTTCGGGTCCAAGCTCAATCGATGGGTAGTGATGTCCGGTGGGATCCATGTCATATCGAGGTGGGACCAAGAAAAGAAATCCATATTATCTAAAAGGAATTTAATGAGTTTTTCCTTGAGCTCGGGAGTTAACCCCGTGACCAGGTATACCTTTCGTTCGGGCAGGTACTCGATCAATATGACTTGTTCCAGCTCTTCGACCGATGATTTTGTGGCGTCGGAGTGGTCAGAAATTATGAAAGATAGGGGTATCCAATTCTCATCATACTCGTCTTCCCCCTGCTCCTCCGATTGGGTCGAGGATGGTACATGTGGTTGCTATTTGGCCTCCTGCTTTCCCTTTGACTCCGATCCCTTTGCTCACGAGAGCGCCGACACCAGTATTACTTCATCGACTGCAAATATCTCCTTGGCGGCAGGTTGCTCCCCGTACACCTTTTTTACTCCCTCCGGTGTCGGGAACTTCAGAACTTGATGAAGGGTTGAAGTTACTACCCTCGTGTTGTAAATCCAGGTCCTTCCGAGCAGAGCGTTGTATCTCACATCGCCCTCGATCACATGAAACTTTGTTTCTTGAACTGTCCCAGCTATGTTTACTGGCAAGATAATTTAACCTTTGGTAGTTTCACTAGCCATGTTGAAGCCGTTAAGAACCCAAGTTGCGGGCAAAATTTGATCCAGTAGGTCGAGCTGCTCCACAACCCTTGATCGAATAATGTTGGTCGGGCTTCCTGGATCAATCAAAACACGTTTAATTTGAATTTTATTCATAAGGAGAGATATTACCAGTGCATCGTTGTGGGGTTGTGATATCCCCTCTACATCCTTGTCATTGAAAGACAAGGTCCCTTATGGCACAGTCTCGAGTTTGCTTTTCCCTGGTGATCGACACCTTGGTGCACTTGAACACGAGTCCCTGTGGAATATCAACCTCACCGACAATCATATGAATCACATGTTGTGGTTCTTCCTGTTCGTTCTTCCTGTTTGTATCCCTGTCTCAGAAGTGGTTCTTAGCTCGGTTACTCAAGAATTCTCGAAGGTGTCCCTCGTTGAACAAACGGTCTACCTCCTCCCTTAGCTTTCTAAATTCCTCCGTTCTATGACCATGAGTGCCATGGTATTTGCATATCTGATTTGGTTTCCTCTGGACCGTATCGGTCTGTAGGGGTTGAGGCCATCTGGTATCTTTGATCTGCCTAATGGCCGATACAATAGCTGATGCATCGACGATAAAGTTGTATGCTGATAGTCGTGGTGATTCTGTGGGCTCGACATGTTTATCGAAACCACTCTTACTCATGAGCCCTCGGGAGCTCTGTCCTCGATCGTTCCTTCGATCACTTCGAACTGGATTGCATACGGAGCCGTTGTTCCTACGATCTCCACTGTATGGTTAATACCGATCTCTGTTCGATCGGGTTTCTCTGTCGATGTCCCTTTGAATTCTGCTGACGGGCATGTTTGGATAAACGAAACCAGAAGGAGCTCCCAATTGATCATCCTCGACCCTGATTTTTGACTGGTACCGATTATGCACATTGGCCCAGGTCACAACTGGATACTAAATCAAATTTTGCTTTAGTTGCCGTGAGGCCACCGAACTTCGTATGTTCAAACCTTGAGTAAAAGCTTGGACGACCCAGTCATCTGCAACCGGCAGTAGGTCCATACGTTCCATCTGGAACCGATACAAGTTCTCTTAACATTTCGTTGTCTTTCTGCCTTACTTTGAAGAGGTTCAACTTTCTAGTCTCGACATTTATTGCTCCAGCGTGTGCTTTGACGAAGGAATCTGCGAGCATTGCGAAGGAATTAATGGAATTGGGTGGCAGATTGTGGTACCGTATCATTTCCCCTTCAATAAAGTTTCTCCGAATTTCTTTAGCAAAACGGACTCAATCTCATCGTCCTCCAAATCATTCCCCTTTATGGCGCATGTGTATGAAGTGACATGCTCGTTGGGGTCGGTTGTTCCATTATATTTGGAAATTTCTGGCATGCGAAATTTCTTAGGAATGGATTTAGGAGCTGTACTTGGGGGAAAAGACTTTTGCACAAACTTCTTCGAATCCAAATCTTTCAGGATCGGAGGTGCCTCAGAATCTAATCTACTCTGGAGGTGTATGTTTCCACCTTTTTGTCATTTGCCTCGATATTCTTTTCCCCTGATTCGATTCGCTTTGTGAGCTCCTCGAGCATTTTTATAATGATGGGGTCAATCCCCGATTCATTGTGTTTGACCTCTCCGGCACTGGTTCAGACACTATGAATAACTTCCAGTGACTGCAGTGGGCGCACTCTTTTTGGAAACATTTCAAGGCATTTTTTCTTATTTACTCCATTATTTTTTCCCAATCATGCAAGCTAGCAGGTCAAAGCATGTTTGTACTAAGTGTATATATCTATAGTACACATTAAAAGCGAACATCAATCTAGTTGATTCCTTAAATATTCTATTTTAAATCGAATATCTTGATTCTTGAACCAAGTAGATCCGCCATAATTTAAGGATTGTCTGATTATCTTAATCTTACTACGCATGCAGGAAATACAATTTATAGATTAATAATACAATAATACAAGAAGAATATTTTTGTCACTTCAATTCCCGTATTATTATTTCATATTATATCACACATAAAGTAATAATAATTAAATATGGAATTCTTTTTCTTTTGCGACTAATCAACCGCAGCATATGAATGTTATTTTTTTAATCTCTATAATAACCAAATATAGTTTTATTATATGGAGGATTATTGAGATAATTTTGCCATTTGGTCACTTGGTACACTGTTCTATTGGTAGGCAATGCAAGTGACTGATAGAGCTAGTGGGCATTATGGGCAGTATAAACTAGATTCCTGATTCTTGGTCGAGGAGTCCTGTGAGCCGCCCATTGTTATTTCATTTTTTTTTGTTGTAATTTTCTTGGTTTTGTGGTTAATGTTTCAACTTTCCATACAAGGTGGAAATGTGTGCTTATTGGTTGGTCATCTTTTCCACGTCACCAAATTGCATAAATTCTAACCAAAAATTAAAAAAAAGAAACAAGTTTGGGTAGTATAAGTGGAAGCCATTAATGTGCAGAGTTCATAGAGAAAGGCTGAGAAAAAAGAGGGATAGCAAAGCAGAGAAAAATGGAATCAGGAAAGAGGGGTTTTTTGACTCTCTTACCACTTCTCCTTTCTTTCCTGTTCTATTTTGATTTCTCTAAAAAGGTCTGATTTTTATGCTGATTCTTTTTCCATCTCATTTTCTTGATATCAATGGTGATAATGCCAGTTTTTTCTATGAAGAGAATTCATTTTCTTGGATTTGTTGTGGGGGTGGTGAGGATGATAAAATAAAATCTATTGGTTACTCACCATCGGAAATGAGGAAAAGATTCAATCTTGTTTAACACCCAAACACTGAAATCTAGATGGGGTTACAATGAGATAAGTACTTGTGTGTGTTTTTGTCTTTGGATAGTCTATTTGTGGACAGTATTTTTCAAGAAGGGTCTCTGTTTAAGGTGGCTGTAAGTATTCATTTTAAGATAAGCAAATGAGATTTGATGATAGAATCAAAAGTTAGCATCTTTTTGCTTTTTTAAAACAAATTCCAGAAGCCCCTTCATCAAGTACTCATTAAAAAGAGCTTCTTTATGAAGTTCTTGCATGTGAAATGCTTAGGTACTGTAGATCTGGATATCCGTCTTGCATGTTGGGTTAGATTATGGAAGGACAGTCCGGTGCACTAAGCTCGCTATGTGCGGGGTTCGCCGGAATTGTATGTAGGTTTATCCTACATTTCTTCAAGAGGCCGTTTCCACGACTATTATGGAAGGGCTGACGGAAAAAATTGCTGTTAGAACTAGGGAACGGATTTTATGTTTGAACCTCCTTTGATTTACTACTAAACATAGAAGAATCAAAAGAGAAATCGTTGAGTGGGTAAATCAACTGAATAAATTAAAAAGCTGGTCAAATGTCAGCATGCAGTATATAAGAGCCTTTGAGGCAAGGATATGATTTTTGGTACTTTCCAAATGGTTTTTCATTTCAGTAGTTTGTTATGATTTTCTTTTGTTTCTTTTTTAGAGCATAA
Source organism: Nicotiana knightiana (assembly GCA_005239525.1). NCBI lineage: Eukaryota > Viridiplantae > Streptophyta > Magnoliopsida > Solanales > Solanaceae > Nicotiana > Nicotiana knightiana. Next base: position 146,924 of record ML423240.1, on the reverse strand, counting down.
TACTTGTAAAGTAGCTATGTACTTGTGCTTTTTCCAGTTTATATACCATCATATCATGCTGTCCTCAGGTACTGCTTTTTTGTTGTATAACTTCTGAATGATCCTCAAGAAAGTTTATGGTTTTATACCTCAGCTTCCCTCAAGTGACTGCAGCTTTCTGCCTCATAATCACTATTGGATAGCCAGCAAACATATCGTGACTCCAAATGGGACAATCTCTGGTGCAGGTTTGTTGAACTAAGTTTTACATTTCCTTGATTTTCCGGGGAATAGATATAGAATCTACATATAAGGTGATGGCTGGTACCTACAGATTAGAAGATGAAAGTTATGCTGTATCTGGGACACTGTACCATCACTTGTTATTAGTACTTTTATCAGTAGCTTGATCTGATTCCTCGTGACAAATTGTTTTTTCTGATGTGAAACAAACAGTTGAGATAAAGCAAGGAAGCATTATATCTATTGTTGCTGAAGAGAATTGGCATGTAAATCCTTGGTTTACCACAGTTGTCAATTATGGGGAGGCTGTGGTCATGCCGGGTTTTATTGATGTGTAAGATAAAACTCTCTCCTTATGTTAGTTTTTTAATTTTTGTCACCTGCCATGGAGAACTTTAATTTAGAAACGGTAGCAAAAAATTGCAAACCACTATGCACTTAATTCCACTAGATTTTTAATACTCGAGCTTACTTTTTGCTTCCTTGACCAGTATCAAAACTATACGTTAAGGTTTAACTCATTAACCTAGCCTTGTATCTAATTATTAATTTGTCCGTCATAGGCATGCCCATCTTGATGATCCTGGAAGAACAGAATGGGAAGGATTTCCTTCAGGAACAAAAGCAGCAGCTGCGGGTATGTGGATTAAAAATTTCAAGCAGTTCATATGTAACTTAAAACTATTTGAGAACCTGATGATCGTGTTTCATATTTGATATTTCCATGTTCTTTCCAGGTGGAGTGACCACACTAATTGACATGCCTCTCAATAGTGCTCCATCAACTGTTTCTGAAGAAGCTTTAAAACTTAAGGTAAGCATATCAGCTAGATGTTTGATATATTTTGCAGAAAATTTTGACAGGGTAAATATTTCTAGCTTATCAAAGGAAACCTATCTCGTGTGATTATTAGCTCCTGGTGTTTTCCTTTTGTTGAGTTCAGATTGTTAGTTTATATGGCACATTTGTAAGGATTCTTTTGTATTCAAACTAATGAACATAAATTGCTAAGCAGAAGTTCCTAGATTCATGTAGGTGTGTAGTCATAACGAACAACATATAATCAGGGTTACTGTTCATTTGGCAGGTCCAGGCTGCAGAAGGGAGGGTCTATGTGGATGTTGGTATGTTAAATATGAAGCTATATTCTTGGTAGATAGATGTTATAATGTGGCGTTACTTGCTTACTCTATTCACAGGTTTCTGGGGAGGTTTGGTTCCAGAAAATGCAGAAAATGTGACTTCTCTGGAAAGACTTCTAGATGCTGGGGTTCTGGGTTTGAAGGTAATCCAGCAACATACATGCACTAGGGCTCAGATTGAGCATATATTCTGTTCCTTTCCAGTTATTGATATCATGGCTGTCAGGAAGTCTAGCAAAGATTCATAACATGTCCAATATACTAACACAGTATTTTGGATAAAATTCATTAGTTTTCCAACTATTATCTTACAAATTAACCATGTATCTTCAACATTGGAGAAATCATTTTGGGCATTGATTGTATCAATCTACCATGTGATGTCAATTATTATATCACATGTATGATTGAACATCTTTTGCTTTTCTCTGCAGTCTTTTATGGTGCCATCAGGCATCAATGACTTTCCCATGACAACTTCAGCCCACATTAAGGTACAGAATCTCAATTTCGTTTCCTGTTTGTTTTTGCCGATCATTCTACAGTAACTATGTAGATATGCCTTTGGGGGATGGTTATTCGGACACATTGTATTAGACTTTCTACTGTGTGATCACTTTTCTCTTCTGCCGTGTCAACTAAATTTCTTGTGATTCAATTCTTACTACTGCACAGGAAGCACTCCCTACTCTGGCTCGATACAAAAGACCCCTGCTTGTTCATGCTGAAGTGCTACTAGATCATGATGGGAAACTGGAACCGGAGGATGGGGTCGACAATGCTAGATCATACTCTACCTATCTTAAGACCAGGCCTGCTTCAATGTAAATAATTTTACCTTTTATCATATGCTCAAATCTAGAGTAGAATTGTGTTGAGGTAGCTTGTCATTCTTCTTGTGTTTCCAGTTGTGTGACATCCTAAAAAGTCTGTATGTATTTCTAAGAGGCGTGGCAAACATTTTTTGCTTTGCTTTCAGCTGATGCATACTTTAATATTTTTAATTTGGTCAAAAGGTTCCTCTCTCACTATGCTTTCTCTTTCTTCTATCCCGCTCTCCTTGCATATTGTTACACATATACAGTGCACTACTGCATTAAGATGTTTACAGCTCCCAATTAAATCTTACATCCTCTATTTTCTAGTGTTTTTCATGTTGTATTACCTTATGGAATTTTTTGCTCTTGAATAGGGAAGAGGCAGCTATCAATCAGCTCATAACATTGACAAAAGAGACAAGGGCTGGTGGTTCTGCTGAAGGAGCTCATCTCCATATCGTTCATTTGTCTGATGCTAGAACTTCACTAAACATCATTAAGGTAGCAAAAAAATTTCTTTCACATCTTGGCTTCTTTCATTCATTCATTTATATACTCGCCATTTCTGATCTTTGAACCCTTTGTGGCGGACTATTTTTGTTAAGAACAGGGGAAGACCCATCATTGCTATTGGAAATATTTTGCATTATCATTTTGCTGAAAACATCTTTTTTTTTTTGGGATTTTCATAGGAAGCCAAACGAAGGGGTGATAGTATCACTGTTGAAACTTGCCCCCATTATCTCGCTTTTGCAGCTGAAGATATTCCTGATGGAGATACTCGTTTTAAGTGTGCTCCACCCATCCGTGATGCAGCCAATAAAGAAAAACTCTGGGATGCTTTACTGGTATGGTCAACTTCCAAAGTCTGTTACTAGTATTGTCAATTCCAGAATTCTTCTTTCAAAGAATTACCTTCATTTTGGTTTTGTGTGCATTTCAGGGTGGAGATATTGACATGTTAAGTTCTGACCACTCCCCTGCTGAGCCAGAAATGAAACTCTTAGATGAGGGCAACTTCTTGAAAGCATGGGGTGGCATATCTTCTTTACAGGTCATTACGTTTGCTAGTTAGCTGCGATTACTATGTGGGCTTAGAAATATTGCAGATATAAGCCATTTGGAGATAATAAGATTATCTTGAAATTCATGTAGTGGAAAAACTTACACGCATAATGTCATTGTAAATTATAGTCTAACGTGCTTTTACTGTTTATGCAGTTTGTTCTACCCGCGACATGGACATATGGGCGCAAGTATGGAATAACATTTGAGCAATTAGCTTCCTGGTGGAGTGAGAAGCCTGCAAAACTTGCTGGTCTAACTACTAAGGTATGATGTGGAAGTATTTGAACATTACATCTATTCTTAGGCATTAAACAAGTTCCACATGTCATTTTGCTTTGATTTTTTGAAAAATTGATGTCAGATAGTACTTCAATTTGTTCCGCTTTATGACCCATACAAATTTTTGGAACTGTTGCAGCTATCAGTTGATGTAAATTCTTTATGTTACTCCCATATCTTGGTAGCTGGTATTTGATTACAGTTCTTGTGCAGGGAGCTATTGCTATAGGGAATCAAGCCGATATAGTTGTCTGGGAGCCAGACCTGGAGTTTGACCTGGATAATGATTACCCTGTACATGTTAAGCACCCTGTATGTATTCTTGCACCCATTATTTCCATGAAACTAATAATTCAAGTACTTCCCTTTTAAAAGTAATATCTACTAGGAAACATGTTTAAGCATTGTACTTGATGATATAAAATTAGGATTTAGAAACAAGTAAATCACCTTTTTTTTTTTAAATTCAGCTGTCAGATTATTAGCATGACGTAATCAGAATCAAATTGAAAAGCTGTACATGTAGCAGTTCTTGACATTCCTTGATTATGTTTTCGATTTTTCATATGTTCTTTCTTGTTCTTATTCTTTTCCTTTTTTTGGCAGAGTATTTCTGCATACATGGGATCAAGACTCGCGGGGAAAGTTTTGGCAACCTTTGTGCGCGGAAATCTTGTATACAAGGAGGGAAATCATGCTTCTCTTGCATGTGCCCTCCCAATTCTGCACAGATAGTTAGTGCATGGTCCAAATTTTTGCATAGGTTGTCCCTTTGACATTCTTGGAGATGACCATATGGCATGATATAGAGATGGAATTGGTGACTTCCATCACTTTGATACAAACCAAAACTTGCATGGATCCAAGTTGTGCATCTTCTTTTCTTTAGGCAGGCTGGAATGTATATAATCTGTTGCAGCACTAAGTTGATTGTCATTGGATATTTAGTTCTGTAGAAAGACAAACATTTCAGTTGAAGCTGAAAGCTATTGTTGTGTTGATGAAGTACACATTACTTAGCTATCTGAATGCAGAAAAGAATTAAATTCATCTCTATAATGCAATGCCATGAGAAACTAATATAAAAAACTCAAGTTACTTCTTTTTTTTGTGATGGACAAAGTTAATCACATGCTCGTTTACCTGTGCTAATGGGGTTAGCAAGTAATGGTCTGAGTAAGTTGGTCGAGACACCACCGTTATATAAAAGTGGAGAATGGAAATTTACTGTTTGAATCCGAGGTGTCTAATTTATACATTCATGTTCTCACTTTTACTATGTACTAATATAATAGATGTCATTCCTATTATTTTGTAAAAAATATATACTATTCTTACTATGATAACAAAAAAATTCAAAGTGTAAATATACTATATTTTTCTCCACCTCAACCTTACATCTTTGAGAAAAGGCAAATCCATTGGGGTAAATAAGAGCAGAAGAGAATAATTTAAATTTTATAAGTTCAACCTTTAAGGTTTTTACCAATGAACTATTATATATTTAAAATTACTAGATAATAAAAATAGTGAATGTTGTTTTCAATTAGCTAGCTCTTAAACAAATAAATTTTGTCTCACAGTTTCCAAATACTTTATTGTGATTTATGAAAATTTATGTGGGAATATCTAATAAAAATTATTATTATATCTGTGATCTGATAGTTGAAAATAAAATATAAAAATAATTTTATCACGGTTCTTTATATATTTGTTTAATAACACAATTAAAAGTGGGACCTTTTTGTCTTTTTGAGATTTGGGACGGAAAAGTTTGGCCCTATACCTCCTAAAAGAACATAGTGAGATGTTGTCATTTGTTGGATTGAACCATTAAAAAAATAACAACTCATTTATAATATATATATATATATATATATATTATTTATTTATTTAATACTTTATCCTTATTGTTTCAAATTATTTTTATCAATTTGACTCTTAATATATTGTAGTCAATTTGATCCATTAACTGATTTCTTTTATCATGGCTTATTTTCTTAAGAAAATAAATTTATGTACCTTAACATATTTTCAACTTGACAAATAATTTTAGTAATATGATGAATTTGAATCAAAAATTGTATTAGATTCTTTTGCTAATTGGTTAATTCAAAAACTTAATTATCTATTCTCAACATTAAAGGGTAAATTTTAGTTTTGTTAATTTAAATTTTTAATATTAATCATCCCAAGATTAAAATATTTTACCGTTATTATAACTATAGCCGATAAAAACTCCATTTTCTAATAGTAAAAATATTATGGGATAATTTCGGAGATCTTTCCAGCTTTTATTTTGTAACACTAAGAGAGTGTTTGGCTAAGCTTACAAGCCAGTCAAACTGGCTTATAAGCACCTTTTGGCTTATTTACGCGTTTGGTAAACATCCAAAGTGCTTATAAGCTAAAATCAGTCATAGGTCATAAGTTGGTCACCCCTAACTTATGATTTTTCAGCTTATAAACACTTTTAGTTTGACCAACATTTTTACTTATTTATCCTTAATAATATTTTCTAATTCACAAAATACTTTTCCCAAAATAATTTCTTGACTTTCTCTTCATTCCATATTTGTTGCTAATTATTTTTTATACAAAGAAATTTTTTAATTTATAATCTTTTGAAAAATATTCAAGGATATTTTAGTTATTTTAACAAAAGAATAGTTTATCGGCACTTTTTATCAAACACATCAACTGCTTATTACCACTTTCAGCACTTCTATCCAAACATGTAAATATTTATTTTAAAAATCAATTTCAACACTTAAAATTTTTTTTCAGCACTTCAAACTAATCAGCTAATCCAAATGGGTTCTAACTCCTCTTGTGGTTTGCAATATCACTTTTGTCCCTTATTTTAATTTCCTTATAACAATTATTTTAAACCATTTTTTATTAATACAAATTGATTAGTATGCTGTTTTTCTAATTTTACGCTCTTCTAATTAATTAATTAATTGTATGATCTTTTTTTTTTTAAAGAAATTTATACTTTTGCCTATAGTAAAAATCGTGCCATCCTTGAAATTTCGCTCACCACTGGACAGAAAGATGGTGCCCTCATAGGAGATCAAATATATTCGCATACACAAATTTCTTATTTTGGAAGAGTGAGAAAAACACTAATAAATCAAACGAACTGTATAATATGAAAAAACGAACTATAGTTAACTGGATTTTATCATATAAGGTGAAACCTTTTAGTTGTTTTAGAATTCTAAATATTAGGACTTCCTACCTAGTTTAATTAGAAAAGATTTATAAAACTGAAATTTAGTTTATTCTAAATTACTAAATATTAGGAAAATAACTTAAATTATAATTTTATCTATGTGAATTTTTTTTAAATGATAAAAAAGACGAACGAATTTTGCTAATAGGCTTCGTGCTTTTAATATAGTACTAGAATCTATGAAAGTGTATTGCACGTTAATAACGTCACGTTACGGTTTAAACATTTAAATCAATTAAATGACGAACAATATTATTACATTAGTACTGAATTCAAAAAGAAAGGACATCAACAAAACTTACATAAATGATCAATTTCGTCATGTTGGTTAGATAATTATATATTATAGTTTAAAAGTATTTAATGTAATGGTATCTTACCGAACATTACTTTGTATACGATGTTATTTTGTGTATGTTTCCTTCTAATGCTTTGGTTGCTCTGCCATAGCCAGGACTCTTATTGTCGATATTGATATCCCTCTTGAAAGTGCAACATATAGCTGTTCGTGCAAAAAATATATTTTTTGCGGTAAATATTGTCCAATATTTTAGGATGTTTGTCTTTGTGCTTTATTTATTGCCGAAAATTATTTTCACACAAATTTAAAAGATATTCTTTATATTAGGAAGATGAAAGTTAAATTCGGGGATAAAAATATACTTAAATCAAGCACATTGACCAGTATCATAATTTTTGCATGTCTAGCGTTATTGTCAAAAATTTTATATACCATTTGTTTGCTATTACACAAGCTATTCGGTGGATCTAAGTTTTTCAGTAGCATGACGGGCATATTTTTCTTCGAAATCAATCTTTATACCATGGACGATCAATTTTAACTTAGTCTATTATATACGGTGACACTAACATACATAAGGAAAAATAAACTTGACAACAAACCTGTATAGTAGAAGGCCATTTGGTATTAAAGTATTTAAGTAATTTTCTTGATAGTAATTGTTGGTATCATTTTCTGTTGAGTCAAAAACTGAAAAACACTTTGTTCTTACCATAAAACTTCGCATTCAACATTTTATTTAGTTGATTAACATATTCATTTTTGCTAGCTAACTATTTTTTTAATTTCTATCATGTAATTTGCACAAATTGCGTTTTAATTTAATGATGAAAATATTTTCTTTGTTAAGTACATTATTATTACCACTAGAGTTGATAACCAAATATTCTAGAAGAACCAAATCATCTTTTATTAAATGCTCTTCTTTGTTTCTGACACGAAGCAAGAAGTCATTAAATACTGGATTTGTTCTTACTTAATATTTCTTGTCAGTTAAATCTTTTTTATTTGATGCCATAAGTATAATTTTGGCAAGCTAGTACAGTCTCTTCTTTCGTCGATTTTGGAACTGCAGGTAGTACTTGACAGAAATCACCTCCCGAACCATTAGTTTTTTTATCAAACATTCACTGATATTCCATATATCTCTAGAACTCTGGGCATTGTTTCGATCATTTTACACTTAACCATAAGCGCTTCATTCCATATTATCAATTATGATTTCTTTTTAAATTTAGCACCATTGTTGTGCTTTGTATATTTGTGATGGTATTTAAGTTATTTGAAGAGGTAAATCAAATCTAAAGTGAGTGACCTCATAATAAAATTCTTGTTGGTACACCACTTTGTTATTATTGCTAATAGTTCATGCCTTCTGATATTTGCAAGTAATGCATGACATAGAAAAATTATTTCGATTCCGTCGGAGGCATCTACAAAGGATAATCCTGCTATACCAGAGTCGGCTCTTTATAATATAGTCTTGAAATCTTGTTCTTGTTCAATATTTAGCTTTGATTATGCTTCCTTAGACACTTGTACGGTTGTTTGATTCTTAATATTATACTAATCTTTTTTACTTTATGATCTATTTTTTTTTTCACTAACTCTCTTTTTATGGAATAAATTGATGTACCCCAAGATTTATTTTAACTTGAAAATAATTTTACTCATATGATGAATTTAAAAATAATTGAATTGAATTTTCTTGCTAAATAATTAATTGAAAGATTTAATTATTTGGTCTTAATATAAAATATAATTTATTTTATTAGATTCTTAATATTAATTCATCTCTTATTTTAAATATTTAATCTTAATTATAATTTTATCGACCTTAAATTTTATTTTAAAAGAGTAAAAAGATCGATCTGACATTACAATTTTAGATCTTTACATTTCTAGAATCATTAGACTCTTACCAACCATTTTTCTTTCTCTTTCTCACTTTATACTCTTAGATATTTTCTTAGTTGTTGTTTAATAATTGGTATATTTTTCAATATTACACGAAAAATTGATAACAAAAAATTATTTATGTAGGAAAATAGTTCAACTATAATACAAAATATATTATGTGGATATTTCTTTTCCCTCAATTTCAACGTTTTATGCAATCAATTTAACATTACTTTTATCTTTTCTTGGTATTGGACATTATTGTCAAGGTCCCAAATCCTAAATCGGCCGTGATGGCGCCTACCATGGAACTAGGCTAGCCAACAATCACATATTGACATAATATTTTCATAATTTCCAAAATTTGTTTCCCACATTTCATAAGCATTTTAAATTTCCAAATTTTAAGCAAAACCCAACGAAATAAATAGTCTAACTACTACCCCCAAAACCTGGAGTCAACACGTCATGAGCATCTACGAGTAGTACAAAATAAATCTTCTATCATAGTATATCGAGTCTCGGAACGAGGAACTAAATACAAAACAAGAAAAAGGGAAAAGAGAAAGTTGTGGACGCTGAACAGCTACCTCGAAATCCCAACTCCGGCTCCACAAGAAGGAAGAAAACTAGCGCTCGGTACCAACACCTTTATCTGCACACAGGGGTGCATGGAGTAATGTGAGTACGTCAACTCAATAGTAATGAAAGTAAATAATGCCTAAGGATATGAAACAAGTAAAACAGTCAGAAATGCACAGTAACTGTGATCATGCCTCCAGAAACACATATAAGTATAATATAGCCTTTACAAATCTTCATTTAGTGAAATTTCTTTGAAAATATATCCTCGTCACCGTTACCATGGAAATCATAAATAGTTCAGTGTGAGTAACATAGTCAAAATTCATGAACAGTTTCTTTCAAGTATAAATAGATTTAATAAATTGCCCCTCTGGCGTATAACCACTCAGCATCAGTCACTCAGCATGCCTCACAATCACTCAGTATCAGTCACTCGGCATGCCTCACAATCACTCAGTATCAGCCCCCCGGGCTACCTCACAGTCACTCATGCCTCCTAATCTTTCATCACTCGGCACTCGCACCCAGTAGGTACCTGCGCTCACTGGGGGTGTACAGACTCCAGAGGGGCTCCTTCAACCCAAGCGCTAAAATCAAGCCAAATCATGGCATCAAATCACTCTCAGGCTCCCACATATCATAATAATGTAACCTGCTGCGGCGTGCAGCCCGATCCATAATATCCTCACAATATTGGCACTCGACCTCACTCAGTAAGAAACTCTCACGAGCCACTCGGGCTATCAACAAACGGGGTACTCGACCCAAAACAGTATTTACATCACAAGGTAGTGTAAAACAAGTCTGAGTTTCGAAAACAGTTTAACATGGTATGACTGAGTGTAACTCATAATCAGTATAGTGAGGAATATCGGAAAGTATCCCCCAAGGGGTCTAAACAGGTCGGCACAAGGCCCCAAACATGGCTTATAGCCCAAATATAATATTAGCTTGAAAACACGATTTAACATACTATTTAAAAGTAAATACGCAACTCAACAGTTGCCAAGGGAAGGACCAAGTACAAATCCCCAAATCAGTACACGCCACACACTCGTCACCCAGTATGTGCGTCATTCCAAAATAGTGTGAAAATACTAAGTCTGGGGTTTCATACCCTCAGGACAAGATTTACAGGCATTACTTACCTCAAACCAGCCCGAAAACTACTCCGCGATAGTCTTGCCCCTCGAATCGGCTCCCAAATGCTCTGAGTCTATCAAAATCAGATTAATGATATCAAAATATGCTAGGGAGACGAAACCCATTCGAAAATATCAAAATTAGGCACAAATCCCGAAATTGATCAAACCCGACCCCCGGGCTCACGTCTCGGAATTCGATAAAAATCAAAAAACTGGAATCCTTATCCTCCCACGGTTCTTTATATACCAAGAACATCAAAATCGGACCACAATTGCCCCCTTCAATTACTCAATTAAAGTATCCAATTTTCCAAGCCCTAACCCCCAATTAACACACTGATTTTTCCCTTAATTTCACCCTATTTCAGTCCAAAAATCACATGGAAATGAGTTTTAGGTTCAAATATCTTACCTCAATGAAGTACTCTTGATTTCCTCCTTCAAAACCCTCTCCCAAAGCTTAATCCCGGATGAAAATATTGAAGAAATGGCTCAAAATCGCGAAGGCTGGCATTTATTCTCTCCTGCCCAGAGGTCGCGCACCTGCGGTCATTTACGCACACATGCGGACCTGCACATGCGGTCCCAGGTGCGCACGTGTGGACTCCACTCAAAAACCAAACCTCCGCACTTGCGCTCAAAGTTCCGCATCTGCGGCTTCGCAGGTGCGGTTAAACCCTCGCACCTGCGGAACTCCTCCAGCCCACCAGAATCCGCACCTGCGCCCCTTTCTCGCACTTGCGGCTCTTGCACCTGCGCTCAACCATCCGCAGGTGCGGCCACACCATAGGGGCAACACCAGCAGCAGTTCAACTGTATTTTTCCCACTTCAAAGTCCTCGAGGGCCATCCGAAATCAACCCGAGCCCCTCGAGACCCCAACCAAAAATACAAACAAGTCATAAAATGATTACTCAAACTTAATCGAATTCCCAGAACACCCAAAATAACATCAAAACCCCAATTCAACCCATGATTCAAGCCTAAGATTTCTAAAACTTTGAAAAATCACCAACGATGCCGAAACCAACCAAAACACATCCGAATGATTTAAAAATTTGCAAACACGTCCAAAATGACACTACAAACTTGCTCCAACTTCCGAAATTCCATTCCGACCCCGATAGACTATTTTCCACTGCCGACCGAAAATTGAAAAAACTCCATTTCGCCAATTCCTGCCTAATTCTACCCCAGACATCAAAACCACATTCCGAACACACTCCTAAGTCCCAAATCACCTAACGAAGCTATCCGAGCCATATTTGTGATGGTATTTAAGTTATTTGAAGAGGTAAATCAAATCTAAAGTGAGTGACCTCATAATAAAATTCTTGTTGGTATACCACTTGTTATTATTGTTAATAGTCCATGCCTTCTGATATTTGCAAGTAGTGCATGACATAGAAAAATTATTGTGATTCCGTCGGATGCATCTACAAAGGATAATCCTGCTATTCCAGAGTCGACTCTTTATAATATAGTCTTGAAATCTTGTTCTTGTTCAATATTTAGCTTTGATTATGCTTCCTTAGACACTTGTACGGTCGTTTGATTCTTAATATTATACTAATCTTTTTTACTTTATGATCTATTTTTTTTAATCACTAACGCTCTTTTTATGGAATAAATTTATGTAAACCAAGATTTATTTTAACTTGAAAATAATTTTACTCATATGATGAATTTAAAAATAATTTAATTGAATTTTCTTGCTAAATAATTAATTGAAATATTTAATTATTTGGTATTAACATAAAACATAATTTATTTTATTAGATTCTTAATATTAGTTCATCTCTTATTTTAAATATTTAATCTTAATTATAATTTTATCGACCTTAAATTTTATTTTAAAAGAGTAAAAAGATCGATTTGACATTACAATTTTAGATCTTTACATTTGTAGAATCATTAGACTCTTACCAACCATTTTTCTTTCTCTTTCTCACTTTATATTCTTAGATATTTTCTTAGTTGTTTAATAATTGGTATATTTTTCAATATTACACGAAAAATTGATAACAGAAAATTATTTCAGTAGGAAAATAGTTCAACTGTAATATAAAATATATTATGTGGATATTTCTTTTCCCTCAATTTCAACGTTTTATGCAATTAATTTAACATTACTATTATCTTTTCTTGGTATTGGACATTATTGTCACGGCCCCAAATCCTAAGTCGGCCGTGATGGCGCCTACCATGGAACTAGGCTAGCCAACAATCACATATTGACATAATATTTTCATAATTTCCAAAATTTGTTTCCCACATTTCATAAGCATTTTAAATTTCCAAATTTTAAGCAAAACCCAACGAAATAAATAGTCTAACTACTAACCCCAAAACCTGGAGTCAACACGTCATGAGCATCTACGAGTAGTACAAAATAACTCTACTTTCATAATACATCGAGTCTCGGAACGAGGAACTAAATACAAAACAAGAAAAAGAGAAAAGAGAAAGTTGTGGACGCTGAACAGCTACCTCGAAATCCGAACTCCGGCTTCACAAGAAGGAAGAAAACTAGCGCTCGGTACCAATACCTTTATCTACACACAAGGGTGCATGGAGTAATGTGAGTACGTCAACTCGGTAGTAATGAAAGTAAATAATGCTTAAGGCTATGAAACAAGTAAAACAGTCAGAAATGCAAAGTAACTGTGATCTTGCTTCCAGAAACACATATAAGTATAATATAGCCTTTACAAATCCTCATTTAGTGAAATATCTTTGAAAATATATCCTCGTCACCGTTACCATGGAAATCATAAATAGTTCAGTGTGAGTAACATAGTCAAAATTCATGAACATTTTCTTTCAAGTATAAACAGATGTAATAAATTGCCCCTCTTGCGTATAACCACTCAGCATCAGTCACTCAGCATGCCTCACAATCACTCAGTATCAGTCACTCAGCATGCCTCACAATCACTAAGTATCAGCCCCTCGGGCTACCTCACAGTCACTCATGCCTCCCAATATTTCATCACTCGGCACTCGCAGCAGTAGGTACCTGCGCTCACTGGGGGTGTACAAACTCCGGAGGGGCTCCTTCAACCCAAGCGCTAAAATCAAGCCAAATCATGGCATCAAATCACTCTCAGGCTCTCGGTCTCTCACATATCATAATAATGTAACCTGTTGCGGCGTGCAGCCCGATCCATAATATCCTCACAATATTGGCACTCGACCTCACTCAGTAGGAAACTCTCACGATCCACTCGGGCTATCAACAAACGGGGTACTGGACCTAAAACAGTATTTACATTACAAGGTAGTGTAAAACAAGTCTGAGTTTCGAAAACAGTTTAACATGGTATGACTGAGTGTAACTCATAATCAGTATAGTGAGGAATATCGGAAAGTATCCATCAAGGGGTCTAAACAGGTCGGCACAAGGCCCTAAACATGGCTTATAGCCCAAATATAATATTAGCCTGAAAACACGATTTAACATACGATTTAAAAGTAAATACGCAACTCAACAGTTGCCATGGGAAGGACCAAGTACAAATCCCCAACATACTTCCGGAGCATCGAAACATGGAACACCGGATGAATATTCGATAAGCTGGGTGGCAAGGCAAGTCTATAAGCCACCTCTCCAATCCTCTGAAGCACCTCAAAAGGCCCAATGAACCGGGGACTCAACTTTCCCCTCTTCTCGAACCTCATATCACCCTTCATGGGTGGCACCTTCAGCAGTACCTTCTCTTCATCCATGAAAGACACATCCTGGACCTTCCGGTCTGCATAACTCTTCTGCATAACTCTTCTGCCTAGACTGCGCCGTGGGAAGCCGCTCCTGAATCAACTTCACCTTATTCAACGCATCCTGAACCAAGTCTGTGCCCAATAGCCTAGCCTCACCCGGCTCAAACCAACCAACCAGAAATCTACACCTCCTACCATATAAAGCCTCATACGGATCCATCTGGATACTCGACTTATAACTATTATTATATGCAAACTCCACGAGTGGCAGAAACTGGTCCCATGAACCCCAAAATCAATGACACATGCACGCAACATGTCCTCCAAAATATGAGTTGTACGCTCCGACTGCCGTCGGTCTGAGGATGAAACATTGTGCTCAACTCAACCTGAGTACCTAACTCCCTCTGCACGGCCTCCATAACTGAGATGTGAACTGGGTACCTCTGTCAGAAATGATAGAAACTGGAACCCCATGCAATCAAACAATCTCCCTGATATAAATCTCAGCTAACCGCTCCGAAGAATAAGTAGTACCAACAGGAATGAAGTGCGCGGACTTGGTCAGCCGATCCACAATAACCCATACAACATCAAACCTCCTCGCAGTCTGTGGAAGACCAACTACAAAGTCCATGGTGATCCGCTCCCACTTCCACTCCGGAATATCTAACCTCTGATGCAATCCACCCGGTCTCTAGTGCTCATACTTAACCTGCTGACAGTTGAGACACCGAGCCATGAACTCAACAATATCCCTCTTCATCCGCCTCCACCATTAATATTTTCTCAGATCCTGATACATCTTCGCTGCACCCGGATGGATGGAATAACGCGAACTACGGGCCTCTGCTAGAATTAACTCTCGGAGCCCATCCACATTGGGCACGCAAATCCGGCCCTGCATTCTCATGACCTCATCATCACCAATAACCACATCTCTGGCATCACCTCGACGGACCCTGTACTGAAGAACGAGCAAGTTAGGATCATCTCACTGGCATGCTCTAATCTGATCATAAAGAGAAGACCTGGAGGCTACACAAGCCAATACTCGTGGGAGCTCTGATAGATCCAATCTCACCAACTGACCCGCTAAATCCTGAACATTAAGTGCTAAAGGTCGCTTTGCTGCTGGTAGGTAGGATAGACTCTCCAAACTCTCTGCTCTGCGACTCAGGGCATCGGCCACTACATTGGACTTTCCCGGATGATATAGAATAGTGAGGTCATAATCCTTGAGAAACTCCAACCATATTCTATGACACAAATTCAGATCCTTCTGCTTAAGCAGATGCTGCAAACTACGGTGATCGATGAAAATCTCACAATATACTCCATACAAATAATGGCGCCAAATCTTCAAGGCGTGGACAATGGCTGCTAGCTCAAGATCATGCACTGGATAATTTTTCTCGTGCACCTTTAACTGTCTGGACGCGTAGGCAATCACCCTACTGTCTTGCATCAATACCGCTCCAAGGACAACTCTCGAGCCATCACAATAAAATGTATAAGAACCTGAACCCGTAGGCAAAACCAACACCGGAGCTAGAGTCAAAGCTGACTTGAGCTTCTGCAAGCTCTCCTCACACTCCTCCGTCCACCTGAACGGAGCACCCTTCTGGGTTAGTCTGGTCATAGGTGCTGCAATAGATGAGAATCCCTCTACAAAATGGTGATAGTACCCTGCCAAACCAAGGAAACTGCGAATCTCGGTAGCTGATGACGGTCTAGGAAAACTTTGCACCGCCTCCACCTTCTTCGGATCTACCTTGATCCAATCACAAGACACCACATGGCCCAAGAGTGCCACTGAATTAAGCCAGAACTCACACTTTGAAAATTTTGCATACAACCTCTTCTCCCTCAGAGTCTGAAGCACAATCCTCAAATGATGCTCCTGATCCTCCCGAGATCGGGAATATACAAGGATATCGTCAATAAACACGATGACGAATGAGTCAAGATAAGGTCGGAACACACTGTGCATCAAGTGCATAAAGGTTGTTGGGCATTGGTCAGCCCGAATGACATAACCAGAAACTCATAATGACCATATCTAGTCCTGAAGGTAGTCTTCGGGATGTCGGGCTCCCGAATCTTCAACTGATGATAGCCAGAACGCAAGTCAATCTTGGAAAATACCACGGCACCCTACAACTGATAAAACAAGTAATCTATGCGAGGCAAGGGATACCGGTTCTTCACCGTAACCTTGTTCAGCTGCCGATAATCAATACACATACGCATAGAACCATCCTTCTTCTTCACAAACAACACCGGTGCACCCCAAGGTGACACACTAGGCTGAATAAACCCCTTATCTAGGAGTTCCTGAAGCTGCTCCTTTAATTCCTTCAACTCCGCTAGTGCAATACGATAAGGTGGAATAGAAATAGGTTGAGTGCCTGGCACCAGGTCAATACCAAAATTAATATCCCTGTCAGGTGGCATGCCTGGCAGGTCTGCAGGAAACACGTCCGGAAAATCACGGACCACAGGAACCGAATCAATAGCGGGAGTCTCACCACTTACATCCCACACCAAAGCCAAATATGATAAACACCCCTTTTCAATCATACGCTGAGCCTTCAGGTAAGAAATCACCCTGCTAGGCACATACTCAGAAGAACCTCTCCACTCAACCCTCGGAACTCCAGACATAGCCAAGGTCACGGTCTTAGCATGACAATCAAGAACAATATGACATGGAGATAGCCAATCCATGCCCAATATCACATCAAAATCAACCATGTTGAGTAAAAATAGGTCCACTGGGGTCTCCAGACCCCTAATAGCTACCACACACGACTGATACACATGTTCCACAATAATAGTATCGCCTACCGGAGTCGACACATGAAAAGACGCAACTAAAGACTCACGGGGCATATCCAGAAAATGGGAAAAATGTGATTAAACATAAGAATATGTGGAACCAGGGTCAAATAAGGACAAAGCATCTCGGTGACAGACTGAGATAATACATGTGATCACTACATCGGAGGCCATAGCATCTGTCCTGGCTGGGAGTGCATAGATACGAGCCTGACCTCCACCTGCTCGACCTCCCTTCTAGGGCGGCCTCTAGCTGCCTGACCCCCACCCCTAGCTGTCTGGGTGGGTGGTGAAGTGACTGGGGATGAAGTCGAGAGCTGGCCCCTCTACTGAGAAGAACCACCAAAACAACGGGACACTGCCTCCACACGTGCCCAAACTCTCCGCACTCGAAACAACTCTCTAGAGATGGAGACGGGGACTGAAGGGAACCCCTGGCACCAGGATAGCCACTAGATGAACCATGCATAGAAGAACCCTGGACTGATGATGCTCTGGAGGAACTCTGAGCTGGAAGGGCACTAAATGAAGAACGCCCCGGATGAGAGTTGCGAAGACCCTGCCCGATAATGCGTCACTATAAGCTGGGCGAACTGGCTGAGGAGGCCTAAATGGGCGGCCTCTACTATGCTGAAACTGCCCTCTGGAAGGAGCACCACTAGAACTACCTGATCCACGAGGCCTCTTGGCCTCCCTCTCCTCTCGCTCCTGGAGGCGAACTGACTCAATATCTCGAGCAATATCAACAACCTGGTCGAAGGTAGCACCTAATACCATCTCCCTAGTCATCAAAATGCGGAGCTGATAAGTGAGGCCATCCATGAACCTCCTAATCCTCTCCCTATCAGTAGGGACCAACTCGGTGGCATGACGAGCCAACTCTAAAAATCACATCTCATACTGCGTCACTGATAGCTCCCCATGACGCAGCTGCTCAAAGTGCCTACGTTGCTCCTCCCTTTGAGACTGGGAACATACTTTAGTGGAGAACTGTTGCCAGGTGAGGGGTGCTGCACCAACAGGCCTACGCCTCTCGAAAGACTCCCATCAAGTAAAAGCAGCCCTAGAAAACTGAAAAGTGGAAAACGAGACCCCACTAGTCTCCAGAATCCCGGTAGTACGAAGCATCCTATAACACTTGTCCAGAAAACCCTAGGCATCCTTGCCTTCAGACCCACTGAATGTCGAAGGCTAAAGTCTACTAAATCTCTCCAGCCTACCCTGCTCATCATTTGGCATAGCTGGAACTACGAAGTCCTGAACTGGAGCAATCGGCTGGGCTGGAACTGCCCCCGGTGTCTGAAGGCCTTGAGTAACCTGCTTAGGTGTCCGGGCAGCTGGAGTCTGAGTGCCTCCCCTGGCCTGAGAAGTAGCAGCAGTAGTAGATACAATGACTGTCTGGGCAAGGCTAGTACATATTGTCAAGATCTGAGCCAGGGTCTCCTGAAGACTCGGAATAACAATGGGCATTGCCGGTGCTTGATCCTGTCCCGCTGGAATATCTGCGATGGGGACCTGATCCTGAATGGTAGATGGACCCTCTGGTACTGCCCAACTGTTGCACGGGCTGGTCCCCTACCTCTACCGCGGCCTCGACCTTTCGCTGGTCTACCTGGTGTCTGGTCACCCTAATCGGTAGCGCGTGTCCTCACCATCTGTGAGAGAATGAAACAACAGAATTTTAGATTTTCAGAATCAATAGAATGGCATGACAGAATTCAAGAAAATGAGATTTTTCCTAAGGGTTCTGTAGCCTCTCGAAGATAAGTATAGACGTCTCCGTATCGATCCGCAAGACTCTACTAAACCTGCTCATGACCGTTGAGTCCTATGTAACCTAGACTCTGATACCAACTTGTCAGGACCCCAAATCCTAAGCCGACCGTGATGGCACCTATCATGGAACTAGGCTAGCCAACAATCACATATTGACATAATATTTTCATAATTTCCAAAATTTGTTTCCCACATTTCATAAGCATTTTAAATTTCCAAATTTTAAGCAAAACCCAACGAAATAAATAGTCTAACTACTACACCCAAAACCTGAAGTCAACACGTCATGAGCATCTACGAGTAGTACAAAATAACTCTACTGTCATAATATATCAAGTCTCGGAACGAGGAACTAAATACAAAACAAGAAAAAGGGAAAAGAGAAAGTTGTGGATGCTGAATAGCTACCTCGAAATCCCAACTCCGGCTCCATAAGAAGAAAGAAAACTAGCACTCAGTACCAGCACCTTTATCTGCACACAGGGGTGCAGGGAGTAATGTGAGTACGCCAACTCAGTATTAATGAAAATAACTAATGCCTAAGGCTATGAAACAAGTAAAACATTCAGAAATGCACAGTAACTGTGATCTTGCTTCCAGAAACACATATAAGTATAATATAGCCTTTACAAATCCTCATTTAGTGAAATATCTTTGAAAATATATCCTCGTCACCGTTACCATGGAAATCATAAATAATTCAATCTGAGTAACAGAGTCAAAATTCATGAACAGTTTCTTTCAAGTATAAACAAATGTAATAAACTGCCCCTCGGGCGTATAACCACTCAACATCAGTCACTCAGCATGCCTCACAATCACTCAGTATCAGTCACTCAGCATGCCTCACAATCACTCAGTATCAGCCCCTCGGGCTACCTCACAGTCACTCATGCCTCCCAATCTTTCATCATTCGGCACTCGCACCCAGTAGGTACCCATGCTCATTGGGGGTGTACAGACTCCGGAGGGGCTCCTTCAGCCCAAGCGCTAAAATCAAGCCAAATCATGGCATCAAATCACTCTCAGGCTCTCGGCCTCTCAGATATCATAATAATGTAACCTGCTGCGGCGTGCAGCCCGATCCATAATATCCTCATAAAATTGGCACTCGGCCTCACTTAGTAAGAAACTCTCACGAGCCACTCGGGCTATCAACAAACGGGGTACACGAGCCAAAACAATATTTACATCACAAGGTAGTGTAAAAAAGTCTGAGTTTCGAAAACAGTTTAACATGGTATGATTGAGGGTAGCTCATAATCAGTATAGTGACGAATATCGGAAAGTAGCCCCCAAGGGGTCTAAACAGGTTGGCACAAGGCCCCAAACATGGCTTATAGCCCAAATATAATATTAGCCTGAAAACACGATTTAACATACGATTTAAAAGTAAATACGCAACTCAACAGTTGCCACGGGAAGGACCAAGTACAAATTTCCAAATCAGTACACGCCACACACTCGTCACCCAGTATGTGCGTGCGAAAATACTAAGTCCGGGGTTTCATACCCTCAGGACAAGATTTACAGGCATTACTTACCTCAAACCAGTCCGAAAACTACTCCGCGATAGTCTTGCCCCTCGAATCGGCTCCCAAATGCTCCGAGTCTATCAAAATCAGATTAATGATATCAAAATATGCTAGGGAGCCGAAACTCATTCGAAAATTATCAAAATTAGGCACAAATCACGAAATTGGTCAAACCCGACCCCCAAAGTCCACGTCTCGGAATTCGAAAGAAATCACAAAACCGAAATCCTTATTCTCCCACGATTCTATACATACCAAGAACATCAAAATCGGACCACAATTTCCCCCTTCAATTACTCAATTAAAGTATCCAATTTTTCAAGCCCTAACCCCCAATTTTCACACTGATTTTCCCTTATTTCACCCTATTTCAGTCCAAAAATCACATGGAAACGAGTTTTAAGTTCAAATATCTTACCTCAATGAAGTCCTCCTGATTTCCTCCTTCAAAACCCTCTCCCAAAGCTTAATCCCGGATGAAAATATTGAAGAAATGACTCAAAATCGTGAAGGCTGGTATTTATTCTCTCCTGTCCAGAGGTTGCGCACCGACGGTCATTTACGCACACCTGTGGACCTGCACTTGCGGTCCCAGGTGCGCACCTGCGGACTCCACTCAAAAACCAAACCTCCGCACCTGAGCTCAAAGTTCCGCATCTGCGGCTTCGTAGGTGCGCTAAAACCCTCGCACCCGCGGAACTCCTCCAGCCCACCAGAATCCGCACATGCGCCCCTTTCTCGAAGCTGTGGCTCTCGCACCTGCGCTCAACCATCCGCAGGTGCGTCCACATCAGAGGGGCAACACCAGCAGCAGTTCAGCTGTATTTTCCCCACTTCAAAGTCCCCGAGGGCCATCCGAAATCAACCCGAGCCCCTCGGGACCCCAACCAAAAATACAAACAAGTCATAAATGATTACCCGGACTTTCGAATTCCCGAAATACCCAAAATAACATCGAAACTCCAATTCAACTCATGATATAAGCCTATGATTCCTAAAACTTCTGAAAATCACCAACGATGCCGAAACCAACCAAAACACATCCAAATGACCTGAAAATTTGCACACACGTCCAAAATGACACTACCAACCTTCTCCAACTTCTGAAATTCCATTCGACCCCAATAGCCTATTTTTCACTGCCGACCGGAAATCGCCAAAAACTCCATTTCGCCAATTCCTGCCTAGTTCTACACTGGACATCAAAACCACATTCTGAACACACTCCTAAGTCTCAAATCACCTAACGAAGCTATCCGAACCATAAATTCTACATTCTGAGGTCGTTTACTAATAAGTCAACTCTAATTGACTTTCCTCCCCAACTATTAGGTCAATCTAAGAGATTAAGTGTCTCAATTCTCACCACGACCACTCCGAACCCGAACCCGAACCAATCGACCCCAACACATCATAAACATACTAAACAATGCACGACAAAGCAGAAACAGGAATCACTGGGCTAATTCTACAGAACGACCGGTCGGGTCGTTACATTTATAGAGTGGGAATGTGTTGCCAATACAGAGAATTCTTATAAATTTATTTTATTAAACCTTCCTATATATTTTTAATAAGAATGTAATAGACAAACTTTTATTAGTTTTAAAATTATAAAGATTTAAAAAATTAACATAGAAGGTATTATAGTCCAAAAAATAGGTTATTACAATTATATCATTTCACTACGAGTTCTTCTGTTTTATATTTTATGGCTATTTTGGTCTATCAATATTATATTCGCGCTTTTATAATAGTATAGAAGATATAGATAGATATAGATTCTCTTTTTTTAAAAATAGATTTGAACAATATAATACATTATCAAATTATATTAGTAATAAGATATTATAATACGTTTTATAATTAAATTAGAAATAAGAATTTTTAAGAAATATATCTAAGTAATAGGATTACATGACTAAAAATATGTCGATATTAGATAGATAGATAGATAGATAGATAGATAGATAGATAGATAGATTTATATCTACTATCTATTCCAATTTTAATAGATTTTTATATATGATTCTATTTTGCACATAAAAAATTATGGGTTCAATCGAACCGGGTGTTAGAAGACTAGATCCGCCTTAACCTGTAATATAAGTGCAGGATTTTGTCCATACCAAAATTTACGGATTAATTGATTTTTTGGCTCTTTACAAATTTATTTTTAGTTTTATGACCCTAGCTCCTTTTTACACATGAGAGATTTACTTTTACACTTAAGAAATATGTCTCTTACACATAAGAAGTTTAAAAAAATTATTTTCTTAAATTCAAAATTGTAAAGAGACATGATGTACAATAACACAAAATTTACCCGCACATGTATTTCAACACCTTGACAAAAGTTTAGTTTCACTTGTACAAAAGTGCTGAAGAAAGTGAATATACTAATTAAATGTAAAAAAATCTATCAAATTCGTTAATTTTATGAATTAAATTCAAAAGAATGCTTAAAAGAAGTTGGATATGCAACCTAATGTAGAAGTGATATTCTCAAAGGTGCTCATGTTTTCTACATTCTCTTTCTCCACTATTCATGGATAAAAAAAATTAACTCATTTTTATATCAATTTAATGAAATACATAATATGTATATGCATCATATCATTTAATCTTAAATAATTATATACATTCTCACCTCAATTTGATTAGCCCGTTTGGATTAGCTGATTTGAAGTAACTGATAAACATTAGGGGCTGAAAAGCCTTTTAAGTGTTAAAACTGATTTAATAAATAAGCAGTTACGTGTTTGGATACAAGTGCTGAAATTGATAATAAGTTGCTGAAGTATTTGATAAAAAAATGCTGATAACCTCTTTTTTGTTAAAATGACTTAAAAAATAACTTTAGAACTGTTTACACTTATAAAGGTGTAATTTCTTTAAAATTTTAGATTCCAGATCGATTCAAATACAAAATATCATATTTGTTATTTTATTTTAAATACAATTATGCTTAGATAAGATAGTTTTTATGATAAATATAATTTATTTTATGATAAGCATATAATGATAAGTTATAATAATTAATAAATTGAGAAAAGTTTCTTAGTAAAAAATAAACCTAAGTAGGACAAAATATTTGAAGAGAAACAAACATTGTCTTCATCACCACAACACTTAGAAAGCAATACACCAAAAAATTGATATGTCCTATTTGTTACATACAGTTCAAAGATTAATACACAACTACACTAATACAAATATGCAAAGGAATAGAGAATTTGCTTATCTTAAATAGTCAATGAGAATTGTAGACTTGAAGAGGCGAGAGGTTTAGGTTGAAGAAATACTTGAGGTAGTGATTATCGATGTAGAAGTTTGTTCTAAAAAGAAATATTTTAAGGATAAAATAATAAAAATTTTGGTCAAACTTAAAGTGCTTATAAGCTAAAAATTCACACGTAAATAAGCCGAAAAGTGTTTATAAGCTAGTTTGACCAACTTATAAGCTTAACCAATCATAATCATATAAATTAATACTTATAATTTAATGTAAACAACTAAGTTGAATAAGCGTTTTTCCATCCATGCGCCAACATGTACACCAGATATTAAAAAGAAAAAAAGAAAAAAAAAACTGACAACTCACAGTACCGCTGTGTATCTAAACGCAGAAGATCCAAACCCAGCCTTCCCCCCATTTTAGAGTAACTGGATAACACAACACACAACTCAGAAAAAAAAAGAATTAAATTCAATCTTCAATGAACCTCTTAAACTGCAAATTCAACAACAGTCTCTTCACCAATCATCTTCCTCCACGTCACACCTCGCTCTACAACCCTCGTGAAACTCGGTTCTCCGCCCGCTTCTCATCCGAGTCAACTCACAGAGTCAAACTCGCTGAGTCACTCCAATCCGAGACCCTGAAGCTTCTAGAATGGCCCGCCGTCTGTCGCCAGCTCTCCGCCTTCACTTCGACATCCATGGGCTTCGCTGCCGCACAATCTGCTCTGATTCCGGTGGGTAAAACTCCTGAAGAGAGCGGGAAACTCCTCTCTCAGACCTCCGCCGCCGTGGCAGTTCCTCGGCCGCTGGATTTCTCCGGAATTGAGGATGTTTCCCCTATTGTTAATGCTTCCATTGCCGGTGGAGTACTCTCAATTCGTGAGCTTTGCTCTGTGAAACGGACCTTGGGAGCGGCGAGGTTTTTGCTCCAACAATTAGAGGAAATTGCTTCGCTGAGTGATTTTTCTGACAGGTGTATTGCTGTATTTGATACTCCACTTAAATACTGACATACTTTTCTTTTTTTTGATTTTTTTGGCTCATGTTTCTCACATCATTGCATGATATCTTTTCGCTCTTAATTAAAAGTCTCGTCTGGAAACTGAAAATTGAGAATCTATTTGGAAGGAGTGTTTCACTCCTGCTCAATGAAAATTCGAACTAGTCGGACCATTGAATTTCGGATGTTAAAGTAAACAAAAAGTTGTTTCCTTTTGTATTGCTGGTTCATTTTTTTTCCTTTTCTTTAAATGATGTTTGAAACCCAAGAATTTCTTGATTATGAATATGAGTTCTTATAAAGTTAAATCCAAAGATGAATTCACCTAGAGTATGCTTGCCCTTTATTTTCTATGCCTTCTGAGAATGCCTTCCTACTCCCAATTGCAGTTAACTCAAAATGGCGAAGCTTGTCTCATGTGGTAGTGATGGATTCTCATGAAGTGCCATTTAAATAGTATTGAGCAGTTTCATTAGAATGTCTAATTATGTTCAAACAGGTACTCTCCTCTGAAGGAAATTCTTCACAATTGTGATTTTCTTGTGGAATTGGAGCAAAAAATAGAATTCTGTATTGATTGCAGCTTTTCAGCAATCCTTAACAGAGCTAGTGAAGATTTGGAAATTATAAGGTCTGAGAGAAAACGGAACATGGAAAATCTAGAATCATTGTTGAAGCAATTATCAACTCAAGTTTTTCAGGGTGGGGGATTTGACAGACCTTTAGTAACCAAGCGCCGTTCAAGACTGTGTGTTGCTGTCAGAGCTTCCCATAGATCTTTGCTTCCTAATGCTGTAATCCTAGATACGAGCAGTAGTGGATCTACATACTTCATGGAACCTAAAGAGGCAGTTGAGTTGAACAACATGGAAGTTAAGCTTTCTAGTTCTGAGAGGATTGAGGAGCAAACAATTTTGAGTTTGCTTACATCGGAAATAGCCGAATCTAATATGAAAATAAAACACTTATTAGATAGAATATTGGAAATAGATCTTGCATTTGCAAGAGCTGCTCATGCTCAATGGATAGGTGGTGCCTGTCCAGCTTTAAGTTCAAGAAATTGTAACAATTCCCAATCTGAACTTTTATCTATAGATGTAGAAGGGATACGGCATCCATTGCTTCTTGAGTCCTCTTTGAGAAACTTGTCCACGGATGTGTTCCCAAGGTCGCCTGATTTGGATCAGGGAAATGGTGTCATGAATTTTGAAACAAAATCTCGTGCACATTTCCCTGTGCCCATCGATATTAAAGTTGGTCATGGAACAAAGGTTGTTGTCATCTCGGGCCCTAATACTGGAGGGAAAACGGCTTCAATGAAGACTCTAGGACTGGCTTCTATGATGTTGAAAGCCGGTATGTATTTGCCTGCCCAAAATCAACCACGGCTTCCATGGTTTGATCTCATTCTGGCAGACATAGGAGACCAGCAGGTACTTGGTTTTGCTATACTCCCATCTTCCCTCTATCACCCATCTCTGCTGCATATCTTTTTCAATTTAACCCAGTTGAGATTTCCTTTCCTTCTTCGTTGTCTCGTTTTTTTTCTTTCGCGCCAAAATTGAATTTTTTTATTTTGCCTGCTGAAGTCTCTGGAACAAAGTCTGTCAACCTTTAGTGGGCACATTTCACGGCTTCGTGAGATTCTGGAAGTCGCTTCTAGAGAATCTTTAGTTCTTATTGATGAAATCGGAAGCGGGACCGATCCGTCAGAAGGTGTAGCACTTTCAGAAAGCATTCTGCAATATCTCAAGGACAGAGTTAGTTTAGCTGTTATAACTACCCACTATGGAGATTTAACTCGCTTAAAAGAAAAGGACAATCGGTTTGAAACTGCAGCAACAGAGTTTTCCTTGGAGACTCTACAGCCTACCTATCGGATTCTTTGGGGAAGCAAGGGAGAATCGAATGCCTTAAATATTGCAAAATCAATGGGCTTTGATGAAAGAATAATTGACCGAGCAGTATTATGGGTGAACAAATTGACACCGGACAAGCAGCAGGAGCAGAAGGGATTACTTTATCGTTCACTAATTAAAGAAAGGGACAGACTAGACTCTCAAGCAATGGAAGCTGCTTCTCTTCATTCAGATATTATGAACATTTATAATGAGGTATATTCTGAAGCTTTTCCTGAATTCATACGAGTGGGATACAAACTCAACGAACTCATAGCAGATGCCAAGTGATTACTAAATCCTGGAGCTGGTCAATTTGATGTTTGAACTTTGTTTTGTTTTTCAAATAAAAACCACCATGATCAGAATTTGTATAAGATCAAAACTTGTGGCTGCTTTAATTCCCCCCCAAAAAAACAAAAATCACATCTAGGTGGCTTCTTGATCTTCCATCTAGGCTGTGTCAAAGGCCCTACAAAAGTCAAGGTTGAGTTGATTGCATATCATCTTTGTAGGGTTGAGTTGATTGCATATCATCTTTGTAGGGATAGGCACGAGACATTAGATTTATTTTGGGAAGATGCTGCTGGACAACCTTAGAGATATTGTTGTTAACCATTATTTTGAATTTCCTGTAATCTTCAGTATTTTCTTTTTTCCTTTTTCATGCAATGAAGATCAACAAGGAAGCACAAGATCTAGAGGGACGTGAAGCAGCCATCAAAGCAAAGGAAACGCATGAAATCCAACAGGAAGTGAGGACTGTGAAAAATGAGATCCACACTATAGTAGAGAAGTTTGAGAGCCAACTCAGAAATGCAAGTGCGGACAAGATTAATCCACTTGTGAAAAAAGCTGAATCTGCTATTGCATCGATAGTTGAAGCTCATCAGCCTAGTAAAGATTCTCTATTCAGAGAAATAGGCCAGAGCCTTTACACACCTCAGATCGGAGAACAAGTATATGTGAAGGCCTTTGGAAATAAGTTAGCCACTGTAGTTGAGGAACCTGGGGATGATGACAGTATCCTTGTTCAATATGGAAAAATCAGAGTCCGCGTGGGCAAACGTAGTATAAGACCCATTCCCCCTGATGCTTCTTCCGGTGCAGCTGTCCTGAAAACCCAGGTTTGCCAACTCTGAGTTCTTTCTTCTCTCTCTTTCTGTTGTAAGTATAAATACATATACTACATAATACACCATACACATACATGAAACATAGGCACCACTATGAGACTGTGGTGATTGAAAGTTTTTAAAGAAACGAGGTAGACCTAAAATCTCAGGGAAGAAAGTTGTCTCTATAGACCTACAATCTCGTGGATTCCATGTGGACTTAGCAAAAAGTAAGGTACAATGGAAGATTTAGATTCATATAGGTGATAGCAATTAGTTTTGATTGAGATTTTTGTCATGGCGGTACGCTACTTTAGCTCCAACTTTTGCTAGGAGTCATTTAGCCTCATAGAGATTATGCCAGCAGAAAATATGGAGAACGTCAGTGCTGGAAAACCTAAAATCTTAAATATTCAACTGAGACCGGTAGAAGCGGGGTAACATAAATTGATTATCAATTATATGCATATGAGGCTAGTTTTTAAGTATGTAACGGTCAGGTGGTTCATTGTTGAGCTTGGAACTTATAAGCCTAGCTTAGATACCTGCCTTAGCTTATAAAATGAATGGAGTTGCATGTTTCAGTAAAGACGAGTATCTTGAGAATTTCGCATGTGAGTGAGGTTCCGTTTCACATATATCTGATATATACTCGTGCTTGGCTGTTTCTCACTTGGTAAAAACATGGGGAATGAAAGAAATAGTTAATCATGATCGATGATGTAGGTACAGCGGATCAAGAGTCTTAGGGACGTTGGAAGTCTTGCTGAAGCAGGCAAAAATCAACAGGATTCTTATGGCCCTGTGCTGCAGACATCTAAAAACACCATAGACTTGCGTGGCCTGAGAGTGGAGGATGCTTCGCACCAGCTCAACATGGCTATTGACTCAAGAGCGCCTAATTCTGTTCTTTTTGTTATTCATGGGATGGGCACTGGGGTTGTAAAAGAATCTGCACATAAATTACTAAGAGATCATCCTCGTGTTGTTAAGTTTGAACAGGAAAGTCCTATGAATTATGGTTGTACAGTTGCTTATATCAAATGAAATACTTCTCAAGGTAAAGGTAATATACACACTGAATGGTGTTTATCTGACAATTCTTGTCTTGCACTGGCTTATCTTTTGGGCTTGTTCTCTCTTTCTCTTAAAAACCCAGAAGCACACTCGTGAAATGTTGTTCAAATTATGATCTCTTAACCGTTGAACTATTTCATTGGAATGCGGAAGTGTTCTCTAAATAAATTGCTGTATTTCCAAAACTTGCTTGCCATGCTTTTCTCCAATATAATGATTTAAAGCTTTTCTACTGAAAATTTCGTAAAAATTGTACGGGCTAGCTAGTTTTCCGACTAGTCATTCAAAAAAAGCCAGCATTTGCAAAGTCACTGAAAAATAATCACTATTTTGCTGCAACAGGGACCGGTCCAGCATAATATACTGGAGATCGGTGCACTTGTGTATGAACTTCCAACATCTTATGCCGGAACTCCAACACGCGAAAAGTTCTTGCATAATATACTGGAGATTGGAGCACCTGTGTATGAACTTTCATCTTATTATGCTGGACCGATATATTATACTGAAACTCCAGTATAATATACTAGAGCTCCAGTATACTTATGTTGGAACTCCAATATATTATACTGGAATTCCAGTATATTATGTTGGAGTTTTTTCTGGATTTTGAATAGTGTTTTCGTTCAGATTTATCTTTTACATGAAAAGTGGCTAAATTCGATTACTTTTGAAACTGTGGCTATTTTTGAATGACTACTTGTGAATTTAAATATTGAAAAGTGTTTTTGTACTGCGCACAAAATAGTTACTCGAGCAGTGAAAATTGAAATGTACTCTAAATAAGAAAAACAAATGCTTTTCCATAGAAAACGAAGAAGGAATGTTTGATACAAATTGAATTAGAAGACTAAGCTAAGCTCTTTTGTGGGGGTAACTTTCAAACAAAAAACCATTATTTTCTCATTTCTGCTAATGGTAATGTCCCACAGGTTTTGCTGTTTTCAAACAATGTCTCAATCGGGAATCACATTATCTTATTATCTCTTCCCTATTACGATTAGTCAAATTACATCATACATGAAAGATACCTTGACGTCCACCTCCACTGAGAAAAAGCTTTAACTAGTTTCATCATTGAAAGAAAAGAAAGCTTGAAATATCATTATTACGTGCTTTCTGAGACTTCGTTGCATAGGCAAATAATTTAGAAGAGTCCAGACTCCGGTAATTGCCTGCTTCTCGAAGTGCGTAAAGTCATATATTCAGCCTTCTGTATTTAGACACAACTTTCTTGGCTTCTAGTACTAAAACAAGACGTATATTCAAAATTTAAATTTTACGGGTTTAATTTTTAATTTTTAATTTTTAAAGTTATATTTACCATTTATATATAAATTTTTATGGATTCAATTAAACATATCAGTAACATACGCCCCTTTCTAAAACTACTAGTATATCATATTTTCGGGTACTTCAAAACCATGTCCCCATCAATGAAAGAAAGAAAGAAATTTGGTTTACAAATTCCGAAAGTAATTATTCGCCCATAAAATATTAAAGTAATACCATGTTGAACAAAGGAGAGTGTGACAGATGCGCTATCACCATTGTTGAGTTGCCACGTCAGTACTTTGTTTTCAGTTACAACAGTCCTTTGGATAAGCATGTCAGCTGCAAGTGTTCTATATTATAAGTACCTAGAACTAGAATGTGCTTAATATCCTGGGATTTTTATGGTTCTTGAAAAAAGAAATTAGCTTGAAATTTTTTCTAGCTTTTACTTTGTCCAAACATGTTGGCTGTGTTTGAGCAATCCATTGGTAGGCCACCTCCAGAGTTGAGCCTTCCTCAAGCAGGTATACAGAAAAAGGAGGCTAAAACAAGGGAAGAGATTGCAGAAAGTTCCAAAACATGGAAGCCAGACTCAACTTTTTACCACCTTTTCAATGGGAATTTCATGGCTTTTTCTCATGGAAATGAAAACCCTTTACAGCCAAGGTATTGAACTAGTAATAGTAACCTGTTTTGTTTTTTCTTTTTGGGCACATTGATTAGTATACTAAAAGAGTGAACTTTTCTTGAAAACTAGTGTAGTATTTCAAGATTGAAGCAATAGCAAGTTGTCTGAGCTTGTTTTGTTTGCATTAGGTCTATTGTTGTGATGGATGATGTCTTCTGCATATTCTCTGGGGCTTTAGATAACACTTTTGATTTGAGAAAACATTATGGTCTTTCAAGACAAGCCACAGAGGCAATGATAATGGTTGAAGCTTACAAAGTTTTAAGGGATCGGGCGCCATACCCTCCTGATCAAGTCATCAAAGAACTTGAAGGCAAATTTGCTTTTATTCTGTTTGATTCAAAAGCTTCTACTCTTTTTCTTGCCCGGGTGAGTCACAATGCTTTTTGTCACATATATAATTGATCTCTTTCTTAGCTTATTGAACATTCATATTAACCATTTCAATGATCCATAACTTGGTGTGTTTCTTTAAACTTAACTATACACCATGATCAACATAGTATATTTAGAAGAGTTTAAGTTCTATGCCCTGACGACATAAAAAAGAAATTTATACAATCATGTCATTTATAAGGAGTAAGGGCAGCACGGTGCACTAAGCTCCACGGGGAAGAGCCGGACATCAAGGGTCTGTTACCCTGCATTTCTGTAAGAGGTTGTTTCCACGGCTCGAACCCGTGACCTCCTGATCACATGGTAGCAACTTTACCCGTTATGTCATTTATCAGGTAATTACATGTAAATCTCTATGATAAACATTAGTTGAAATCAGGTAAAAGTGGTAACTAACCTTCTATCACAGGCTAAACTACACAAATAAATATTTATATTGCCAATGTATATAACTCAAATCCTTTTTAGGATAAACTTAATGTTGCTCTAAGCAATGTAGGATCGCGATGGATGTATGCCGTTACACTGGGGAACTGCTGCAGATGGGTCATTAGTATGTTCCGATGATTCAGAGTTCATTCAAGCTTCTTGTGGAAAATTCTATACCCCATTTCCTCCAGGTTTCTTAATCAAATCCTCAAGTTTGATTCAATCTTTTTTGGATATCAAGCAGAATTTAATGTATAAAAGCTGATTGAACAGGGTGTATCTTCATAAGTGACACTGGACTAATAAGCTTTGATCATCCACTGCACAAAGTAAAAGCAATTCCACGCGAAGATGATGAAGGAAACATCAATGCTGTGATTTTCCAGGTGGATTTGTACACCAAACTCCACAGCATTCCACGCCGGGGAAGTGCTGCCAATTGGGCAGGTGCCACTGCGGTTGAAGGAGACTGAAGGCTTAAAACTTTGTTTTGAGGGTAAATTGACAATCTTCCTGAGTTGAGTGTAATAATGTTAAATCACAAATGATATGCTACTTTATGGCCATCTTGTTGAAATAATCTTAAATCATATGTTGCTCCAACGAAATCAATCCAATCATCTGATCAATAGCTTTCAGCATTATGTTCATTCATTTGATATTTTCCCAGTTTGCTTCCTTAATCTGATAAATGTAAAGGTTCTGTGATTCCTGTAGATTAGTTTCCTGGTACCATTAAATCGTGACTGCTTCGCTATCTTTAAATTATTTCATCCTTTAAATAAGAGTTTCCTGATTCTTCCTTTCATTTTCTAACTACAGAGAAATTGCTGAATGCTGAATGACATTAGGCAAAGTAACAACAAATATATTCAGCATTATATTCCAAATACTAGTAGCAAGTCTATTTTTACAGTGCATGAGGAGGTTTAGCAATTTGTCCAACTGATTATATCCCAATCCACTGTAAACTAGTTTTATTTAAGTTTGTTGGAAGTGAGTATTTGTAGACAGTGTATACAGTTTTTTGGCTGAAGCTACATATATAGTTTCTTTTTTTTGGTTTGTGGGAGAGCCTAGTTTATGATGTCTTCGTCTTTATGCTGCTTTGACTGATGATGCGCTTCCTCCTCCTCACTCCTTTCTACTGTATGATCATGTCCGTTCTCATGTTTGTGTTGCATTGAAGAAACAAAGTGTAGAAGAAGTTCATTACAATCTTCACTTTCACACATATCTGGCCTACATCTGTAAGGTCCATCGAATCGTGATAATCCTGAGATATGGAATTCAGTTATTCCTCCACTAGGATTGTTGGCAGGACATGCATAACCACAGCCCGGGGGACAGCCAAAACCAGGGTTAAATCCATAACCAGGGTCACAGCCATCGATACTACAACCAGGGGCATCAGAACCACTCCCTCCTCCTCCACCACCACCACCCCAAGCACCAAAACCAATTTCAAAACCGCTAGCTTCACCCACATCGAGACCTATACCTCCGCGTCCTCCATATCTTAGATGTTTTTTTTCATTGTCATGTTTGTCTTGCATTGGAAAAACAATGTGTAGGAGAAGCTCATTACAATCTTTACTGTCACACATATTTGGCCCTGGTCTGCATCGGTATGGTGTAGCCGATTGTGATATTCCTGTGATTTTGGATTCAGTCACTCCTCCGGTAGGAATATCAGCCGGACACACATAGCCACAACCAGGGGAATAGATTGGGACACCAAAGACAGGTTTAGGTAGGAAACCAAAGCCAGGGACAGTGCAACCATGGATACTGCAACCGTAGTTAGGGGTGTCAGAACCACCACCACCGACCCAACCACCACCAATGTCAAATCCACCGCCTCCTCCAAAGCCTTTGGCATCGATGTTACTCAAAGTGTGAGCTTTGAGGTTGTGATGACCAGCTTCCTTAGCCTTAATTGCATCAGAGGTAACAGGCTGGCCAGAGCATATTGCTAAGCTTAGCAAAATCATAAAAGAAACGAAAAACCATTTTGGAGCTACCATTTTAGCTAATTTCTTTAAGTAAAGACTTCGATTTGAGTGATGATGTCGTACTGTTACACCACAAGGGCATATATAGAGCACAAGTACATACACAACAACTTGCAAAACTAAGTTTTGTTAGAGCATTTCCAGGAAAATGGGGAGAATTTGGGCTAAAGGTTTCATGTGTTAATTTGTTGCAAACATGGACTTAGTGTGAGGAAAATAGTAACAAAATTTTGTCTCACCTTGATTTCAGTTATGGAAATAACATTATGAAGCTGCCTCAGAGAAGTTGTCTATTTTAGTCCAGCCATCCACCTTATGCAAATCTGCTTTAAGCTTGATTCAAAAACTGATTTAATTTACATGGCTAAATGTGCAAACTTCGAGCCTCTCTCCCTTTATTTCGAGTAGCATGTTGCACGTATTAGTACATAAAAGACCATGTTTGAATCATCTTTCATGTAAGTGATAGGTCATTTTCCCCTCTTGTTTGGCACTATAATCAATCTGTAATGCAGATTATCCAGTTATACTAAGCTAGACATCCAATTAAAATAAAATTAGCTCTTGATTAGTAAACCGGGTATCCGTCAAACTTCTGGTGCTCCGATTGACATGTGGTTAAAATTTAAATTGTGGCACAGAAATAGCCTATTTGTGCAAATCTCCCCATCCAAAATGACCAAGATTGTTGCATGGAAAACAAAGAACACATCAGAGCAGCTCTAAATATTATACGAACTTAAAACCAGTAAAGAAAGATATGGTAGTTTTGTAGGAATCTAAATCACTGAAATTAATAAAAGAAGCAACAAGTATCAGTACATTCTTGAGCGGAGAGTCTATCGGAAACATCATCTCTTCCTTTATAAGACAGGGGTAAGGTCTGCGTACATATTACGCTCAGGGGCAGATGTAGTGTATACTCAACGAGTTCAATTGAACTCATAACTTTTGACGCGAAGTAAAAATTCATTAAAATTGCAAAAATAGTAGATGTGTACCCATAACTTTAAGAACATAACAGGTTCAATGCTAAAAAATTTAAAAGTTAACCCCGTAGGGTTTAAATCCTCGATCCGTCTCTAAGTACCCTCCCGAGACCCCACATATGAGATTGCATTGTGTTCTGTGTGTGTTTGTTGTTGTAAGCAACAAGTATCAATACATATGATTTACACGAAATTCGTAAAATATTTAATATAATATGTTTTAAGGGAGTGTAGAAGCCAATTATTCAAGTTGTATAAAATGATTATTCAGTTCATTATAGGTGAGCAGTGAGCTCCCTCAGTTATTAAGAGAAGCCAACGACTCAACTAGTATATATAAAATGATTAGGTGAACTCCCTTAGTTATAAAAAAGTGGAAGTGTTATAAAACAATAAAAGAAGAAGAATAATATTGTAGAGAAAGAGAGATAATTTTTATTGAATTTTTGGGATGATTTACAATGGAATAAGACCCCTCTATTTATAGGGAAAAAATGACTTAGTCACCAAGTAACAAACCCTAGAATCTCTTTAGAATATAGACATTCACCATAAATAGAATTCTATTTATAACACTCTCCTTTGAATATCTATTCAACAATATGTGCCTCGTTAAAACCTTAACTAAAATAAAACCCAGTAGGAAAAAAATTCTAGTAAAGGAAAAAGAGTACACACGTTTAATAATACGCTTTTTGGTTGCCTCGTTAAAAACCTTGCAAGGAAAACCCAGTGGGACAAAACCTTGTAAGGGAAAAAGAATACAACGCGTATTAACTCCCCCTGATGAGAGCATCAATTCACATCCTTGAGCCTTCGCATCCCAATCTTGTGCACTAGCTTCTTGAAAGTTGACGTCAGTAGAGATTTGATGAATAAATCATCCATATTAACTTCAATGAATATGTTGCACCTTAAAAATTCTCGCTATCACATTATCATACTTATAGTTATAGCAAGATACATATGTGCACAAATAGCACCTAGGATATGGTACTTTATGACCAAGAATTGTATATGCTTTAAGCGATTTAAATTCTTCAGTGATTGTCATATAAGTTAAGTCATATAAGCCATATAAATAGACTTTAATTAGATGCATATCAAGTTTTCATGTCATGCTAGACAAATAAGATATCGAAAACTGATTGCACATATCATTGACTTTATACTTTTAAGTGTTTGAACTGTAGATCCAAAACTATATGTCTTTCATATGAACCCGTTTCTACTTGAATTGTTTCTCCAGACTTAAGATCCTCATATATATTTAGCGCTATTATAAATGTCGTCGACAAACATTTTATATCGGTTCCAACCTCCTTATTTTTATATAGACATAACATAAAGATCCCTTCATTCATATATGCAGGTACCTGAACCTCTCTTGAGATTTTATGAAGTGTTATGTCATGTGATCTTCTAGATCACTTGCCTCCTTTATTATGATCATTTTGATCATTTGCTCATCTTCTTTATCAAGAAGTTTATTTGAAACCGATTTGTCTATATCGTTTTAAGCGTACCATAGACTTTGTCCTTCTAGGACTTAATAAGAGCATTTGCAATGAGAATAAAGTTACTTTCCTTGGGTCAGCAAATGCGTCTGCATGCTTTGCAATATACTGCAAATGAATTATCTTTTTATGAACTTCAAGTTCATATTATCTTATTCGAGAATCTAGATGTAGAAATGACAATTCATTTCGCGTAACTTTTTCTCAATTGTTTATCATATCTCCCCCTCATGTTAGAAAAACTAACTTGTTTCCTCAACTTTGAGAACCCATCTTTGTGCGTTATGGTATTAATCAAAATATACCCCGCACATCAATAATAATAAGATGGAATTATTTGGTTCCTGACCCTGAACCACTTGTGAGGGGATAAAAAAATATACTTTGGTATATAATGTATATCAAATTGATATAGATAGCTTTGTTCTCATAAACAATTGTTTAGCAATTAAGTGGAGGCACTCGATAAATCATTTTGCTAAACCAATTGTGATGTAAACCAATTTATCAAGATGAACTATCTTGAATAGACAATCTGGAAATTATGCTCTAAATTAAATTATTGAGCAAGTTACCACACAAACAGCAGGTTGTAGGTTAATAATAATTGCACATGTAATCATCGCATAGATACATCTTATGTGGTATACATGGCAGTGAATGGACTCATATTCACCTTTGATATTTCCAGCATTCGTGGAACTCAATCTTAATTTTAGTTGGTCTATTAATTAATGAGAACAAGTAACATAAGAGAATTCATAAAGAACTTTCTAGTTCTTTAATATTTACCCATGTGAATTCTCTTTTATTTTTTGCACATGATATTTAAATTGATATGGCTAAACCAATTATGCCAACTGGATAAATTATCAATATTGATAAACTTCAAGTTTATACCATGACGTGTGCAATTATCAATAAACTCCAAGTTTGTTATGATATGAGTTTATATATCAATAAACATCCACTTTATTGTGGTATTTTTTTGTTTGTGTAATGCAAACTGGAGAATAAAACGGGTAACTTTAACATACATATTACCCCGTTACAAATTTTAGTAATAGAAGATATTAATTTTTTTTCTCTATTTATAGTCTCAATATATTCAATCACTTTCACGAATACTTTAGAAACTCAATAAGTTTCTTTGAGACTTACCACAACACAACAAATTGACATGATAATCAATTGTATTCCTCTAAAATAGTAATAATTGGCTCTTCCAGAGCTCTCAATTAATTTCGTACTACTACATATTCATCAATATTCATATGGTGAATATCTCTTTCAAGGAGAAAGTTATAAATTATGGTCATTGTCAAAATTATATGCAAGATCTGTTTCTTGCATTAGTGTTATCCTTTAGTAATCACATTGCCAAAATAGTTTGGCGTACAATAGATACGTGACCAATTACCATTCATGCCATAATAATGACATTATTTTATGATATCATCTCAAACCTCCTTTTAGAGGTGAGTGTAGTATATTCACTACCACTAGCACTTATATATTCTTCCAACAATGAATATGTATTCGTAAATCAGATGTTGTCACATCCATATCATGAATTGACCATAATCATCTATATGTGCTTTACGAATTTCATGTCAAATTGATGACACATATAACTTTCAAATAGTGAAATATTATTTTGAGAATTCTTATTATTCCAATTATCACAATGATGACGATCATAATTTCGTCTATTACCACGTTCACATCCATTGATAACTTCACGGTAATAATTATGTCTTCTTTCAGACTTATTACATATTGCTATCACATTCTCTTAAGGGGAATGAGAATGAAGCAAGTTCAATGAGACGAGTTTCCTTTTCTTTACCCACAATCATACATGAATTTGATCATGACAATGCATATAAATTTTGCCACTTCGGGTGGTTATAATTTCTTGCAAACTCTATAAGAGTTATAATCAAAGTTTATTATCTTTGCTTGCATTTCAAATAAAATTATAGAATGTCAAGAATTTATAAGAGAAAAATAAAGTAAAATACTTACCTTAAATCCAGAATTTAATCATGAAGGAAGTTCATTGAACACTTGACAATCATTATGCTCAATCCAAAAATACTTATCATTGTACAACAATAGAATACATTAACTAAGGCATGTAAACATATTGGCTTTATGTTTTAATAGGTGTATATTTTCATAAAAAAGGAACCGGATGAATCGGGAGTTAACGCGGTATAAATCATTAAGTCTAAATTTTGCACTAAGTAACTTTGTGACTAAATCATAACACCTTTTTATCAATATACAATCGCATTGCAATTTACAAACTTACCATTCACTGATGTAATCATGCAAACCTTATCATTCATACAGTTTTCATTGTAATAAAATTCTTAGTCTGTTTGTCATAGTAAATCTTCAAAGACATTCACGTGAATAAGGAGTTAGTTATACAACAGATTAATAAGGAAATGAGGAAAATAGTAGATATGTTATAAGAAGCACATAGGGCACTAGATGTAAGTTGCTCATACAGAAAATTTGTAACTAGTTTCTGTTGCTTAGATGCCTTATACTATTGACACTCTTCCTAGGAGGTGGTCAAAGTATCTGGTGCTCTTTAGGTGTATCTTTGTTTTGCTTATGGTAATATTTCATATTTATTGCCAAAAAACTAAATAGGTAATTAAGGATATTTTCGTCTTGCAGATATTTTTCAAGGATTGTTAGAATCCTACTTTGAATTCGGTACAAAATAAATACTACGAGACTTGTGGTATAAAATAATAATCCTGCTTATTACTACAAATAAAAATCCAATTAAATGGAGGATAAAGCAATCTCGAAATTTTACTTTTGAGATTAGCATGTTAATTTGTAGCAATTATGTGTAAATTTAATGAATAATCGTATAATATTAGTCATAAAGGATAAACAATACTAATTGATACTAATGACTACTACTCATGTAAAGAACTATGATTACATGATGTTTATTCACTAACTACCACAAATAGGCAAAACAAAAAAAATTATAATAATCAAACTGCTCAATCATCTTTAACCACGGATTCATCACCGACCAAGTGGTCTATTTTTCCATCAGGGCGCTCAAAGAAGTCTGCCACATCCAAGTGGGTGATGTCAAAATCATTGTCAGGGACAAAATTGGCTTCAGGGCTTTTATTCTTTAGAGATGCTTGATAAAGCTCAACCAAATGTCTTGGTACGCGACAAATATTTGCCTAATGACATTTTCCACCGCAACGATAACATTCAGTTTCTAAACCATTTGCCTTTGGCTTCTCATTTTTCCCTTTCCACTTTTGGTGGTTATTTTTCTTTGGGGGTGATTAACACCAGGAAAATTTCTTCCTTGTCCACGACCACGACCACGACCATTAATAGGGCCACGACCTTTCTCACGTTTGGCATAATGGGAATACATCTCATTCACTTCAGGCAATGGTGTAGACCCAGTGGGTCGATTTTCGTGATTTCTCATGAGCAAGTCATTATTTCGCTCAGCCACAAGGAGAAGAGAAATCAACTCAGAGTACTTCTGGAAACCTTTCTCTCGGTGTTGTTATTGCAAGACCATATTGGAAGCATGAAACGTTGTAAACGTTTTTTCAAGCATATCATAATCAGTGATAGTATCTCCACAGAGTTTCAATTTAGAACTAATTATGAACATCTCAGAATTATATTCAGAAACAGACTTAAAGTCTTGGAGCCTATCATATCGTGCTTGTGGAAGAGTGACCAACTTTAAGTTGTCATGTCTTTCCTTTAAGCCATTCCACAAAACAAGTGGATCTTTGACTGTGAGATATTCTATTTTCAACCCTTTATCAAGGGGATGGCGCAAGAAAATCAAGGCCTTAGTACAGTCTTGGGTAGATGCTTTATTTTTATCTTTAATGGCGTCTCCAAGAGCCATTGCATCTAAATGGATTTCAGCAGCATCCAACACCCATGTCATATAGTTCTTGCCCGAAATTTCAAGGGCAACGAACTTTCTTTTCATAATGTCAGTCATAATAAAAAATAAAAAAAAAAGAGGAGAAAAGTTATACCTTAATCTTCTCGAAGAGCTTCTTGAGACGGTAGAGTCTCG
Organism: Nicotiana knightiana; assembly: GCA_005239525.1. NCBI lineage: Eukaryota > Viridiplantae > Streptophyta > Magnoliopsida > Solanales > Solanaceae > Nicotiana > Nicotiana knightiana. The sequence continues at coordinate 106,608 of ML423240.1, read as the reverse complement.
TGTTGATAACGTGTTATAAAACAATAAAAGAAGAAGAACAATATTGCAGAGAAAGAGAGATGGAATTCTTATTGAATTTTTGGGATGATTTACAATGGAATAAGACCCCTCTATTTATAGGGGAAAAGTGAGTTAGCCACCAAGTAACAAACCCTAGAATCTCTCTAGAATATAGACATTCACCTATTTATAACAGAAAGTCTATTTTGTATAGAATATTAAATATATTGTAAAGTAGCTCTGTGTATCATACATAGAGTGATTAAGGTAACACTTACAATCATCTAAGAAACATTTTAGAAATTATTAATCTACTCTTTTAAGCAGTATTCTTTTATCAAATTTGGTATTTAATTTAGTCTTCCTTGGAGCCAAATATTTTGGTACTTACGAAAATACAGAGAAACATGAAAAAATATTTTTTTCAAGAACAAGCAATAGACTAAAACTTTGTGGAAATTTATATAGGCTTTTAGATCACTATGTCTTAATAGAGAATTTCAAGTTATACAATTTTACACTTACTTAAATTTCAAGTTATACAATTTAAAGAATCTTTACAGCAATAGGGTGTGTTTCTATTTTTATTTCTGAAACTTTATTACTATCTGAGCTGAAATTGACTTGTCAAATAAATAAGACAATAGAAAATAGAAGGCAACCATTCTTATTTACATTTGATTAGTCCATGGCAACATTAAGCGTAAATCAATGAAACAATAAATTCTGTTACTTAAAAGTTTATTGAGGTCTTTTCCTGTTTGAATTTGAAATGCAAATATCTCATGGCAATAAGCTTGTGAAGACCAAAGAAATAAACGCTCTTATGCAAAACATACAAACGACGTGATGCATTATCTGCTGATTAAAAAAGAGGCAATGTTACTACAACGACGCATTCAGCTCAAGCACACGTGTGGTCTAAAGCCAAAGTTTAATACGAGGCCTGATTCTTTTTTTTAAGTAAGTCAAACGGTTACTTTATGTACATATATAAAAATAATTCTTTTCTTTTATATGAAAAAGGTTTACTTTTGCACTACAAGAACTATATTTTATTTTATTTAAATACCTATAAATTTATTATTTCTTACAAAAGCCTTATTAACTACTACAATATAAGAGCCGGCCCTGCTGATATCAAAATAAATCAAAAGTAACTATGTTAATGTGCCAATATCCTGTATAGTTCATGTTATTTTAGTATTGAGGGTTAGATAATAGGAGATTTTATTCAATTTGATATATTTAGTTAATATAATTCCTAGCATTATGGAAATTTGAATATGTTTTGCCTATTAAAAATACTTTTATTTGTTTTCTTCTATATATTTTTCAATATTTTCATATTAAAGATCTTCCTCGTGTTAAATTTGATTGCGACATTCAAACTAGATTTTTCGAATAATTTTTTGTTTTAAAAAATGTGAGCTTTTGCATCCGTAGCCATTTTTTGTGCCACGTTTTAACTTATACTCGCTTTGTAAAAAAAATTACATCCATACCCGCTTTTGCGCATAACTTCAGCATGCGAGGCTGAAGTAGCAAAGGCAATCACGCAAAACTTCAGCATTCTAGTAGACGGGCCTGAAGTAGCTTGCGAACTTCAGATCTATAGCTGAAGTTGTTGTCTTGTAACTTGGGAACTTCAGCTCTAAAGCTGAAGTTTGTAACTGGAGCTGAAGTTTCGTCTTTGTAACTGGAGAACTTCAGCCCCGTATGCTGAAGTTTTGTCTTTATAACTGGAGAACTTCAGACCCGTATGTTGAAGTTCCCCAGTTACAAGACAACAACTTCAGCTGTAGATCTGAAGTTCGCAAGCTACTTTAGGCCCCTTTACTAGAATGATGAAGTTTTGCGTGATTGTCTTTGCTACTTCAGCCTCGCATGCTGAAGTTATGCGCAAAACGGGTACGGATGCAATTTTTTTTACAAAGCGGGTATAAGTTAAAACTTGGCACAAAAAGTGGGTACGGATGCATGGATGCGCTAAAATCACTCTTGAGTAATGTGACTTTTGCATCCATAGCCACTTTTTGTGCCACGTTTTAACTTATACCCGCTTTGTAAAAAAAATTACATCCGTACCCGCTTTTGCACATAACTTCAGCATGCGGGGCTGAAGTAGCAAAGGCAATCACGCAAAACTTCAGCATTCTAGTAGACGGGCCTGAAGTAGCTTGCGAACTTCAACTCTAGTAAATGGGGAACTTCAACTCTAGAGCTGAAGTTTTTGTCTTTGTAAATGAGGAACTTCAGCATACAGGGCTGAAGTTCCCCAATTATAAAGATAAAAACTTCAGCATACGGGCTGAAGTTCCCCCAGTTACACTGAGTAACTTCAGCTCTAGAGATGAAGTTTTGTCTTTTGTAAATGGGGAACTTCAGCATACGGGGCTGAAGTTCCCAAGTTATAAAGACAAAAACTTCAGCATACGGGGCTGAAGTTCCCCAGTTATATTGGGGAACTTCAGCTCTAGAACTGAAGATTTTGTCTTTGTAAATTGGGAACTTCAGCATACGGGGCTGAAGTTCCCCAGTTATAAAGACAAAAACTTCAGCATACGGGCTGAAGTTCCCCCAGTTACACCGGGGAACTTCAGCTCTAGAGCTGAAGTTTTGTCTTTTGTAAATGGGGAACTTCAGCATATGAGGCTGAAGTTTGTAACTGGGAAACTTCAGCTCTAGAGCTGAAGTTTTGTCTTTGTAACTGGGGAACTTCAGCCCTGTATGCTGAAGTTTTGTCTTTATAACTAGCGAACTTCAGCTTAACTGGTGAACTTCAGCTCAGCGAGGGAAAGGGAAGCTGAAGTTATTTAAAATGTGGGTACAAGTTAAAGAAATTTTAAAAAAGTAGGTATAACTTAAATGAGGGCGACCAAATAAAGTGTCCGCACAATTTTTAAAGTAATGTGAATACAAGCCCATCATGACTTTCAAAGCAAATACATTCCGCATATCAAATTGCAATAGGGCATTCAAGCACTTATGTGTAGTAGGGTTCATCTTTTATTAAGCTTAGTAATATGTTCGACATTTATTATTTCATAAATTTATAGTATTTTTATTTTATAATTCAAACATAGTTTAATTTCTACATAGTATTTTAAAGTTTTTTAGTCATTGCTAATAGGAAGACTAGTATTTAGTTAATTTTGCATGTCCACTTAGAATAATTTAGCATAGACATACAATTCTACTTAGTTTTAGAATCCGAAAGGGAATAACATTATGTGGATCTCGAAAGGTGCCTAAATATCCTCCTAAGTATTAGATTTAACGGTTATTTTGGTATATACTATATTTTGTTAAGGATATTATTGGTAAGAAGAAAAGTCAAAACTGCTTCTGCTTCTGGGAAGAAATTATTTTTTTCTGTTTCTAATAAATTGCTTCTGCTTCTTCCCAAAAATACTTTTTTACCCAAAAAAACTTGGTCAAACACCTTTAACTTAGAAAAAAAAGAATTTTTAGAAAGAAAAAAAAAATACTCATTTAAAAAATGTTCTCAGAAGTAGGTGTCTAATTTAAGTGATACTCCTACTTTTAGTAGAATTAAAATATTTATTTAAAAAAAAGAGAGGATATCACAGAAAAAGAAAAAAGGAAAAAAAAAACCTAATATAAAAAGGCAGAAAAGAGGAAAAACAATTCTGTTTTTGGTTTGCGGTATTCAGTTCACACTTTGATAGAGATTAGAGAAGATTGAAAGAAGCGAGGATGGCCGGAGGAGGAGGATCAGTGAAGGAAGTTGGATCAAAGGTAGAGCTCGACAAGATAGTCGGCGACGGGTCACCGGCGATTTTGCACTTTTGGGCAACATGGTGTGAAGCTTCTAAGCACATGGACCAAGTCTTTTCTCACCTTTCTACTGATTTCCCACATGCCCATTTTCTCAGAGTAATCAAATCTTCTCCCTTTTTTGATATACATGTGCTTATGTGAAACAGAAGCCCATAAAATTTATATCTTTTTTAATTTAATGATCGATTTCTGGTATTAATTTTGCACATATGATACTGCTTATATGGAATTTTAATGAACAATGTAATAAAGTGATGAGTTATTGATAGATTTTCTGCTTGATATGTTCTTGTTGTTTGGATGGGGGTTATTTAGATTTTTTTTTTTTTTTGTAACTATGCTATGAAGGGCTTAGGGTTTTGTAAACTTTTGGGCGTCATGCAGTGGCAGAGGCAGGATCTCTGCGAATCCGTGAAGGAGGTTCAAAAAGGAAAAAGTTGAAAAAGATTGTAGCTTGTGGGAATTGAACCTATAACCTTAGAAAGGTTTTGAACCCCCTTGACCACTAAGCTACACTTTTGGGTTGTGTCAAGGGGATTTAAAACTTAATATATAGAGGTAAAAAATAGATTTTTGCCTTATATATACAGTGTAATTTTTCTGCGATCCGCCCCTGGCCTCATGATGTGAAACTTTTAAGCGTATGGACCAAGCTTGAATTTTTTTTATTTATTGGTTGATTTCTGGTATTTTTATTGAATATAATTCAAGATAGCTTATGGAACTTTGAATGAACTGTGAAACACCTGAGGCCTGAGGGGTTATCGATATGCCCTTTGGGAAGAATTTGTCTCACTTAATGGGCACAGAGAAAAATATGTGTTCTTGTGGTTAGATAGCTATGTTACATGAATATGAAGAATCTGTGACACAGGGAAATTTGGGGGTTGTTGCTCTCTCGATTTGCTGCAGTCTTACCTTGATTTGGCACTTCTAATTAGTTTCAAATAGAAATTGGAGAATCCTGCATATACTGATATAGTTGTCTTATTCTAACATAGTGAACTTGGAGCTGGACTTTTCTTCTATCGTAGTTGATGTCATTGTAATCCCAACTACTTAAGGGATTATGTTTCAAGTACTACTGGAATATGCTCATTATTCGTTCTGAAGAGCTAGCTTGTCTCTGATATGATTCTTTTTCTTCTGTCTTTATATTTCAGGTTGAAGCTGAAGAACAGCCTGAAATATCTGAGCTGTACTCTGTTTCTGCTGTTCCCTACTTTGTGTTCTTCAAGGTAACTCACATGGGAATTTGCTTTCCTTGTCTATGTACTCTCTGTATATCTGCTTGTGTTTGTAAACCTTACTCTCCTGCTGGATAGACGGTGAAATGAATGTAGACCACCCTCTGCTTATGTGAGTTCTACCTGCATTTTATTTTTACCTAGCTTCCTTCTGAATCCCTACGAGCCCTTCTACGATGTTACTTTTTTGGACGGTCAGCAGCACAAGGGAGAATCTGCTCATGCATCAGTTATCCGAAAGAACTTCTGCTATTGGAAATTACTGTGGGAATCATGATGATATTACTGCTAGTTGTTTGCTTAGTTATCTTGTTTCTTTATGCAATAAACTCAGTGAAACTTATCTGCTTTTTGCCAACAAGTAAATTGAGGATTTCTGTTTCGACCTCTTTGACACTCCATCTACCACATAATTTCCATAATTTTATTCTCTAATCACAGTATATCTATTTGATAGGAGACCTTTTACATAGCAAATGTATGTCTTAAATAAATAACAAGTAATTTGAGAAGATACTCTAAAGTAATCAACAGCCTAACCACTTTAAGATATTTTCCTAACAAATGTTTAGAGTTTTTTCCCTTCTTTTTCTTCTAGATATTACTTGAATATGGACTCTGTCTCTCATGGCTTCATTATTTCTTCAAAGACAATGAGTGTGCTCTGTCTGCCCAAAGTGCAGCCCGGTGCTCTAAGCATCTCGCATTCATGCAGGGTCTTGGGAAGGGCTGCACTCCTAGGGTGTGGTGTAGACAGTCTATCCTAATGCAAGCATTAGTGACTGCTTCACGACTCGAACCCTTGACCTATAGGTCACACGCCCAAAGATTCATTATATATTTATAACCCATGGCAGTGTCAATTCTTTAACGGGAGAATGCCCCTTAAAATAGTGAACAGCTCGTCATATTCTGCCAAGGCCATGTCGTTCTTTGTGCTTGTAATCTTCTTGAAAACCATATGTACCTTAAGGCTTGCATGACCCTATGAGATCCACATGCCTCTTCTATTTGCTGACTACATGCGGTATTGCTATTATTTGGAGGCATATTAAGCTAAGGACAATTGGAATATTGGTCATCGCTTTGCAAAATGTATAAGCTTTATTTAAGGGGCAACACCACTATCTTTCTCATTTAACTTCATATACTTTCTTCTGGAAAATCGCTAAATTGTTAAGTCTTCAGTAAACTCTACTAGTGCAGTCGGATGTACAAGCCCCAAAACGATCTCTCTCACTTCCTCATTTCCCTCTTGTAGGGCATTTGCAGATATTACTATCTTCTGTCAACCTGATTTGAAAAGCTTTCTGATTATCCATGAAAATCACGGTGTAATTGGGTTGACTGGTTGATGTCTTTTTTTCTGGTCACTTATCCTACTTCGGAGGATTCCACTGACTTTGCCTCTTTGCCTCTTTGCCATTATCCTTTGGTGAAACTGTGTGAGTATCAAAGTACTTAGGCTTATGCCATGGTGAAATCATCAATATGGCTTTTCAAAAATTTGAGTTACTTACCTCTTTAAAAATGTGATCGAAATATTCTAGCTACTTATTGTGAAAAGATGACATCTGTCAGCAAGATCAAGAAATATTAAATTCACTAGTTTTCGCCTGACAATTATAATGGGTGTTCATGAAAAGAATTGCCTAGAGTCGTCGTCACACAAATCCAATATAAATTTTTTTAAAATTATGGAAAGGTGATCAATTGTTGAGTAAGTTTGATAAGAAATTTTGTTAAGTTCCTTCCCATTAGTTGTATTACTCAACACTTTCAACTTTGATTCCTTGTTACATTTGAACGATTCCTTGACATGAACCTCTCTTTTTGCTTGTTACACTACCTATAACATGCTATTCCTTTGCTTATTTTAGGATGGTAAGGCTGTTGATACATTGGAAGGGGCTGATCCTTCTAGTTTGGCCAACAAGGTTGCAAAAATTGCTGGGTCAATAACTCCTGGGGATCCTGCTGCTCCTGCTAGCCTAGGGATGGCTGCAGGTCCCACTGTTCTTGAAACAGTTCAGGAATTGGCTAGAGAAAGTGGCGCTCCTCAAGTTGTAAGTTCGGGTCTTGATGATCGGCTGACAAAGCGACTTCAGCAGCTGGTTGCTTCTCATCCAGTAATGCTTTTCATGAAAGGAAACCCTGAAGAACCCAAGTGTGGTTTTAGTCAGAAAGTTGTCGATATTTTGAAGAAAGAGAATGTCAAATTTGGAAGTTTTGATATTCTGACCGACAATAGGGTCCGTGAGGGGTTGAAGATATTTTCCAATTGGCCAACATATCCTCAACTGTACTGCAAGGGTGAACTTCTTGGTGGTTGTGATATTATTATAACTATGCATGAGGGTGGTGAACTTAAGGAAGTTTTCAAGGATTACGCGGTAGATACTGCTGGTGAAAAGGGTGGCATCTCTGAACCATCTGGCGTGAGTGATGCCCTGGCTACTCGTCTTTCGGGTCTGATAAATTCTAGCCCGGTTATGCTGTTTATGAAAGGAACACATGATGAACCCCGGTGTGGATTCAGCAGAAAGGTGGTGGATATTCTTAAACAGGAGAAAGTAGAGTTTGAGAGTTTTGATATTCTTACTGATGATGAAGTCCGTCAAGGACTGAAAGTTTATTCTAACTGGTCTAGCTATCCGCAGCTGTACATAAAGGGTGAACTTATTGGTGGATCAGACATAGTATTAGAGATGCAAAAAAGTGGTGAGCTTAGGAAGGTTCTAGCTGAGAACGGGATTCACCAGAAAGACAGTCTTGAAGACCGTTTAAAGAATATAGTAAATTCTTCACCTGTAATGCTCTTTATGAAGGGTACACCAGATGCTCCAAGATGCGGTTTTAGCTCCAAGGTTGTAAATGCTTTGAAGGAGGACGGGGTTGAGTTTGGATCCTTTGACATTCTATCCGATGAAGAAGTGAGGCAGGGATTAAAGACCTTCTCCAACTGGCCAACTTATCCACAGCTGTATTACAAAGGCGAATTGGTAGGAGGATGTGACATCGTGCTGGAATTGCAAAGCAGCGGTGAACTGAAGTCAACATTATCTGAATAGAAGAACCCATGGACCAGGTTCCGTGTATCAGCCATAACATGTAGCTGTCTCTCCATTTTGCGTCAACATGATATTGCGGTGTCTGAACTGCCTGAGCTATGTATGGTTATCTCCAAAAGAATTTCATGTACATTCTTAGAGATGGTTGTTACACTACTCTTGTGTTTGGTTTTCTTTCCTTGAGCTACGCGGCGAGTTTGTTATGACATTGAACTTGTGGGTCAATTTGAGAATTTAGCTTATTGTTATGACATCTTATTTTGTTTGTGCCTATAAAGGTTGAAGTAGCTACCTGTTGTCCTTTTCTATTGTCACTTTAGCCACAAAAAAAAGAAAGAAAAGGAGTGGTGCAAAATCTTTGTCACTTCATATAACCAAGAATGCATCATTTATTAATTTTCAAGTCCACACTTAATATGTAACTACTTCCTCTGTATATAACTCACTGATGTTATGGTGATCCTTAATTTTCAAGGAACATATAGTACAAGTAAAAATCAATACATAACTAAATTTCATCATTAATGTCCTCTAATACTCTTCCTGGATTGAAGATCTCAAGATTTGGATTATAATACTAATGAAGGCAGCTATAGCCTGTGATTCCACAAAACTAGGAAATTAACGAGTTTGATTTGGAGAGAGTCATTAAAAATTATTTTATTATTTACATTATAAGCCGCCTTATTTGTTAAATATGCAGTCTGTAACTCTATTATGCCCAATTAGAACTTATTTTTGGTGGAAAATAAAAGAACTTAACCTAATTCACCCTACAACAGGGAGGCCCGAAATTAGGGTTTTGAACATAACAACGCTAGTTTGGAAAAACAGATACAAAGACAGAGATTCGTCTGACTTAAAAATTGATTTAAATCCGAAATACGTTGTCTATGCAAATTGATGCTGGAATATTCCATCAGTTTCGGTTCCATTTTTAACTCTCCACTATTGAAATTAAAGAAAGATATCAATAATGACTATTACTGCGTTTATTTTGACATTAAGAATATTTAAGGAGGAATTGTAGGCGATCAAGGATTGAAATTCCAAAACTAATGAAAGCAGCATAGATCGTGACTCCACAAAATCATAAAATTATAAAGTTTAACTTGGACAAAACCATAAAGTTTATTTAAGATAGAAGACTGGATTAGGTACGATTCCTGTAATTCGAATCAGTACTAAACGTGTCTCCTTTACTTCCTCCAATGTATCTTCACTCTCTTATTATTATCTGTAATTAAATAAGAATCTTACCTATGAAATTGTGTAGCTCTGTCAGCAGGAATTATTTGTTTGGATCATTGTTACTTATCATTTTTTATAATAGATTGTATTATATTTTATGAATACTATGTTTGGATGAATTGTATATTTATTGTTTGGTTTAATTGTATCGTATAATACCGTAACTGATAAGTTTATTAAAATACCCTCGTTGTTTTAAATATTAAATCTATCAAGAACTACCCATACAAATAATTTAAAAACATCTTTTTCTACTAATTTATCACCAATTATGTAGCTTGAAAATAAGAGCAAAAACTTGAAAATCATTTAACAAAAAAAATCTTATAACCGTACGGAGATTTGGAGATTTTTGGATGAAAAGAACGGCAACCAATTCTGGAAGGATGGACGAAGGCAAAGTAGGTCAAACGGGTTGGAGTAAAATAAAAAATATAGAATAAAGGGTAAAATAAAATTATGTAGTAATAAGCAAGGGCATAATAAGAAATAAAAATAAGAAATAATCTCAGCACATCAAATCGATTGTTTCATAAAATGGGGCTTTTTGTTGTTCCGGAACAATGAATTGAACAATACAATACATAACAAGCTGTATCAGTATAGTGGACTAAATATTTTAAAAAGGCATAGTTTCACGCCTCTTGTTTTACAAGTGGTATCAAAGTCTCTATCTCACAAGCTTGTTTTTGCTTAACAGAAGGTAAGTAAAGACCAATGTCCAGTGATGAAGAAAACTGTAGGCCACCATACTTCAACGGAGAACATTATAGTCATTGGAAGGCTAGAATGAGAAGGTATGTGCAATCAGTTGACTATCGAGCATGGCTACTCATTCAGGACGGACCTCTACCAATTCCTGCTGATGATGAGGGAAGGAAACATGAAGGTAGGACATCCTATACAAAAGAACAAAAGGATGCCATTCAAACCAATGCTAGACCTAAACACATACTTAATTGTGCTTTAAGCATGGAAGAATTCGCAAAGATCTCAAGTTGTGAAACTGCAAAGGAAAGATGGGACAAGTTGGAGATACTCTATGAAGGTACAAAGCAAGAAAAGGAAGCCAGGATTAATCTTCTGGTTCATAAGTACGACTTGTTCATGATGAAAGAAGATGAAACCATTGAAGAGATGTTCACGAGATTTAGTAAAATTGTTGCAGATCTCAAGGCTCTAGGAAAATCCTACTCTAATGGTGAACAACTCCGAAAAATTCTTTGGAGTTTGCCTAGTGTGTAGGAACCAAAGGTTGTTGCAATCGAATGTAGAAATCTGGATCAAAAGACAATTGATGAACTTCGCGACAATCTTATTGCTTTCAAGATAACTCATCTTCAAAGGCATGGACAGAAAGAAAAGAGAAGGAATGTTGCATCCAAAACCATTCTTGATGAAACAGAGAGTGAAGAAGATGACGAAGAAGATAAGGAAGACTTGGCAATGATATCAAAGGGAATATACAACATTATGAGAAGAAGAAAACAAAAAAAGAAATCCCAGTTCGATAGACACTCTGAAAGGAACAATGCAAGGAGGAACAACAAAGAACCAGCATAAACTGTTAGGATTGTGTGACAAGCCCGGACACACAAACACTCATGTCAAACACAGAATTAAAATGAGTTTTTTTCAGAATTAGCATTTGAAAGAATTTCATACAGTATATTTAACTGTTAGGAGCTTATTGGTTTATATTCTTCAAGTATCACTTTTGTTTCTTCATTTTCATCAATGTTATCAACTCTCATACTGTTTAGAAGTCTTTCAACTTCTTTACCACCAGCTATATATGATTTTAGTAAGACATGATACATCTCTCTATTTACAGAGACGACGGGCCTCAGCGAACTCAAAAATGATTCAGCATCATTCACACTACCATTCTCCCCCAACAAACTTAATATTTTCATGATGACCTTAGGATCAGGCTTCCATCCTTTACTATCCTTCTTTAAGGAAAGAGCAACTTTAATGCATTTCACAGCACTCTCAAACTTACCTTTATCTAGGTAGCCTGCTGCCAGTCTTCCCCAAATATTTGGTGTTAGTGTTTTCCCTTTTGTAGATATATCTTCAAGCATGGTCTCGGCCTTCTCATAAAGCTTTTTATCGATATACCCTATAATGACTATGTATGGCACACGATTATCATAACAGTTATCGGATGTTTCCCATTCCTTGAGCAACTGCTCCGCTTCTTCAAGTGCATCAAGTCTCACCAGAGCTTCTAACATATTTATGTAATCCCTATTTATGCACCTCTTCAGAGCACTCTTCTCTAGAAACCATAATCTGATGACTTCATCTTTGTTTCCCAGTCTAGAATATACGGAGATGAGGTAATTATACCCGAGCCCTTCTTTATTATCTATCTTCTCCTCGGCTTTCTTGAGGAAACTGTTTGCTTTATCATTTAAGCCTGATTTAACATATATATTCGCCACAGCAGCATAGGTGTTCCAGTCCATGACAATGTATGATTGGTTCTCCATTTCATTTAAGACCCTCTCCATCCCCTCAATATCTGATCTTGCTCCATACGAATTGATACAGATTCTGTAACTTAAATTGTCAGGACGAACCCCAATTTCCTTCATATGGTGTAGCACTTCAGGGATCTTTTCATACTCACCGGTTTTGGTGTACAGTGACATTATATCATTGAAGGCCACAGAAGACAGAGAAAGACCCTCCTCCTGCATCCTCTGTAAATGTGTCAATGCCTTTTCAACGTCGCACTGCCTAACATAACAATGTAGAAGAGCACCATATGTCTTATCATTCTTATCTCCTTCATTCAAGTTATTGAAGTAGCTTTCTGCAGCATGAAACCCGTGCACCTTACCAATCAGATCCAGTTGTACTGCATGCTCGGTTGATGAAAAAGTGAAAATACCAGAACTCTTCATCCATTCCGAAGCCTGCTCAACAATAAAGCTCAGCACAAATGACTAAATAAGCATCCAATATATGAGACATTCCAGTCAATCAGGATACTGAACTATATATACATGTGGAAACAGAAGCTGAATGTCATAGATTAGATCTCATAGTAACATTTCCATAAGAAAGCGACATATTTTCCATGAAAAATAAATTCAATAGGAAACACCCTTAATATTTTTTTAAATAGTCAGAATATTATTATAATCCAAACAAATTGCACAAAGTCTAAACCAACATCCTAGATTAACAAATGAGCAGCTTCACCAACAATTCCACAACACTAATAACAGAAATGTTGACCAAACCTAAGTTCTAAAATTCTAATTAGCTGCAAACATAAAAAATAATACAGTAGAAACATAGAAATTTTAAAATATAAGAGAACAAGTATTACTGATGGATAAAGGGGTACCTCGAGGGCCTGATTGAAGCGTTTGCGTTTACGAAGATCAAGAATGATACGTTGAAGCTCAGCAAATCGGACCTTTTTGCCCTTGCAAACCCATTCGTCCAGCTCATTCGTTACGCTATAATTAGGGTCTCCCAGTGGACTGATTTTTGAGTAAAGTGTCACCTTTTTCCTCTTATCGGAATGGTAAAATCGACATGTAATTCCGGTTAGGTATTGGAATATCCGGCGATTCAATTGCATTTTCCGATGAAATTTGGATGACAATTTGGGCAAAAATCCAGCTGGGTAAAACACTCTGTTTTAGGGTTTTGGGGGAGGTTACGTGGGGTTTAGGAGTTGCAGCGAATTTGGGGAAAGACGAAAGGAAGTTCAACAAATTGCATAATCACCCTTCAAGTTTTTGGATATTATACAGGTAACTGGTAAGAGGTTCTAAATCCAACATAGTGCATTTACACCTAAATAAAAGATTTTATATCAATTAAAAATGAGAATTACCTCTATATGAAACTTCTTTTATTTTTTACTAATTTAAAAATATTAAGACCCATCTAATAATTATTATATAAAACTTTAATTGCTTTAAGAATTCAACTTTTTTAACTTTGAAGTGATATTTTTTTTATATTATTATATACACCAAATTTTACCGGAAAAGGGTTAGAAATGCCCCTATAGTATTGGAAAAAGGTTTAAAGATACCCCTCATCCACCTATCGGGCTAAAAATACCCCTACATCCATCTTTTTGGTTCACATATGCCCTTTGACCGTTAGGTCAATGATGAATTAAAAATAATAATTATTTAAATTTCACGTGGCAACTTTTATTGGTCGAAATTAAAACATCTAATCTATTAGAAAGACCCGCCCATATCTACCCGTTTT